>PVKS010015936.1:0-44944 GCA_004027875.1 Aplodontia rufa
GAGACATGAGTCCTTGAATCAATGACAGGTCAGATGGAATGGATGCCTTACTAACCTAAGCCAGGGAAGCAACCATGATGTTGCTCATCCCCATGACGGGTAAAGAGGGTTATCGCATTCCACAACCTAAAACAGATCCTGGACGCCTTCAAAAAATTAAAAAGGGGGAATTGTTGGAGTCTGACCTTCATTCTATTTCTTCAGCTGCCCTAGAGTGACCTTGTGACAATTATTGGGGTCTGACCTTCACCTCCATTATATCAGCTGCCCTAGAGTGATCTTATGACTATTTGCATAAGCTTCTTCTGAAAGGGCTGCTAGGTCGTGCTTTGTTAAAGATTAGGGTGGGTTAAAATGTCTTAACGACAGGTTACTCCCTAGTTTTTGTCTGTACCCTAGTTTTTTTGTCTGTACCTAGTTTTTTTGTCTGTACTAAAATCTACATAACACCGGGCAACTCCCTTAAAAGGATTATTGATTCCTTGGCTGTCTCCCCTCCTCCTCTATAAAAACCCGTATGCCTTAAGAATAAACGGATTCTGAGCTGCCATCAGCTGCGTGTGGTTGTCTCGTTTCCCTGGCTGGGAGGGAAGGGGTCCCCGGACGAGGGGGGACCCAGGTTCCAGCCGTCGGCACTCACCCTCCTCCTGATCGGCCCCGGGGAGCAATCCAGCTCCCCACACAAGGTACTGATTTTGGGTGATTATCAATCCATCTCAGACATAAGACAAGTCCAAGGTTCTGGTTTAATGATAGTCCAACATTAATCCCTGAATTTGAACTGTGTGCAGGCCCAGGCATGGGCTCTTGCCTGACCATGTGACCATGGTGCTATTTCTGAGTTTATAGAAATGAAAACAGCATTGGTGGCAGCAGGTATCCTTACCTTGAGTTCCTTCTCATTAGACAGCTACTACTCCTTCTGCAGAGACAAGCTGTCCTCTAGAATTGCCCATCATTTCTGAAGTCTTTTAGAAGTCAATACTCTTCATCTTAACATCAAGCACTTACCATTGTTTCCAATTCTTGTATTAATGTCATACACTCCTGGGTGAGCATTAAGGTGTGCCTACGAGAACAGACTTTTCTTGCATGAATGGGACTGTGTGCTCTCAGCATGTGGGCCCTTTGCCTATTCTTTCTACTGACAACATGCAGGAGACATTTAACATTGTGCTGAAAGGCATGTAGTGAATATGACTTAAAGCTAAAGAGTTCCTAAGAAAACATGGAAGATAGATGCCTTGATCTATGCTTATGCTATACAATTCCAAATGGTATATTTAATATAAACAAGAAACAAGTTATCATTCACATTTTTCTATATACTCAGGATGAGCCCTGCATTCGTGTTTGTTTTAGTCAGTTTACTCAATGCAGTGACCAAAAACCTTATAAAAACAATTTTTAGAGAAGTTTATTTGGGCTCACAATTTCAGAGGTCTCAGTCCATAGACATCCAACTTCATTGCTTTGGGCCCAAGGGGAGGCAGAACATCATGGCAGAAAAGTGCGGCAGAGAAAGGTAGCTTGAGACATCACACCAGGAAGCAAAGAAAGTTCCCCTCACCAAGAGACTACCCCAGTGACCCACCTATTCCAACCACACCCTATCTTCCTACAACTATCACCCAGTTAATCCATTCAAGTAAGGCTCTTATAACCCGATCATTTCACTTTTAAACTTTGTTGCATTGTCTCACACATGAACTTTTGGGGAACATATTTAAACCATAACAGTATTCATTAATAAAGCATCATAGAAACCTTTAACAGTCATTAGAAACCAGTATTTGTGAGGGCACCACAAACGGTGAAGCATCAGGAATAATGATGTATTAAGCATTAGATAAATGGTATGAGGAACCTGCAGAGGCAAGAAGATATATATTGCTTCAACACAAATACGTTCTGAAGAATCATGCACTGCAAACAATATGGGAAATAGGAAATTAGCCAGGAACCATGATTTGACAATTAAAAAAAAAACGAAAAGATGATGCCTGAACACTGAACATTACACTTAACAAATAATAAACACCTAAGTATCCCTTCACTGTCCATTATGCCAAATCACATAAATTCAAGAACCTCACCTTGGTCTATGAATTCTGTACTACAATTTTTAATTAATTTTCTTCTACAGACAAGTCCTTACAAAAATATTTGCTTGGGTCCATGTACACTTTAAGCTGCCCTTTATCAGATCCATTTAAAACAGGTAGCTAGTGATTTAACCATGGAGTCTCCTCTCTAGAGAGATGATAAAGAAAAACATCTGAGGATTGCTTAGAGGACTGCTATCCTCCCTTACAGTTGAAGGGTCACTGCAGGTGTCACCAAGATCATGATCAGCCATTGTGAGTGTACGAATATGAAACAGCAAATCCCATCAGTACGTACAACTATCATGCACCAATAAAAAAGTGGGAAGATAAAAACTGAAAGTAAAAAGAATTTCTAAATGAAGCTTCAAAGCAATCTTTCATAATTTGTACATATATTCACAATGTGATATGTAATAATGGAAGTAAATAGCTGAATTGTATATATATTCTAACCTCTACTACATAATGGGAAACTGCATGGAAGAAAAACAAAAAGGAAATAGGATAAAATATTTAGTAGCCTTTAAGAGGAGAAATCTGAGGGGATTTTCCTGTTTCATGTGTGCTTTTCAATGCTTTCTAAATTTGATACAATAAACATGCACCATTTTCACTGTTATCTGCCACCTTGCTCAGCTTTTTTCAACATGCTTCTCTGTACAATGTGTTCCCTTCTGTCTATAGATTCATTCTCAACTACTGGCCTTCAATTGCCTAAATTCTATTCACCTTTGAGATTTCATCAGAAACATCATTGCTTGCTCCAGGAACCCTTCTCTGACCCCCTCAAGGTTGTAGTAAATGCTCTAACAAACTCCCACATTATCCCATACAGTCTTACCTCTACATGTAACTAAAAATTTGATTGCCTCTTTCCTTTTTCCACTGTGCCTATCACTATGTTTGAAAAATATCAGATCCTCACAAATATTTATAAAATGAATAGGTGAGTAAAAATTAAAAATATAATTTAAAATTCCTTTTAAAAAGAATATATATATGAACAAAGCCTAGAAGACTTGGGGAAGTTTTTTCATCATTGCTATTTGTTTCTCATTGAAAGTTAAAAAGGAAGGTTGTTAATGTAATGTTTCACTTAGCAAACAGAATCTGTAGACTTGTACTCTGACAGGAACATAGGAAAAAACTGTCCAGCAATTCTTGAGAGCAGTGTTGCATAAATAAGTTCCTAAGAACACTAACTCCATAGCTACTCTGGGGAAAAAATAGGAACAAAGGGATGATAGTCAGCTAACTTCAGGAAATACTGTATGCACTGATCTTCTCTAAAGAATTACAATATTCATTAGCATAATTCAATGTTGTAAAACGTCCTGCTGTAAAGAATCTGGTTAATTTATTGTTAAGCCAGTACTTAAACAATGAATCCTTCATTTATATAATAACTATTAACATCTATTTCCCAGGACACTTTGGGAAATGCTGGGTTTAAGAGATAAGGCTTCCAGAGGAAGGAATTTTCTCACTCACAGTGAAGGCAAGACATAGGAAAACACAAAAGGGACAGAGACAACTTGAGTTTGTGTTTGTTTTCCAAAACATACTAATAAAATGTAACATTATTGATCACTTACTATGTGGCATATAGTATGCCACATATTATATATATAATTTGTTTAAATTTTATAATGAATTTAAGAAATGGAAACTATTGTTCCCACTTGATAAAAAGAAAATTAAAGTTCAAAAGGGTTAAGAATGCTGTGATCAGCAGCAGCAGTTTGTCTGTCTGGCTGTTATGGTTTGGATATGAGGTGTTCCCTAAAGCTCCTGTATTAATGCAAGAATGTTCAGGGGAGGAATGATTGGACTGAGAGAGCTACAGCCTAATCAGAGCTGTAGCCATTCAAATTTGAATGGACTGAGTAGTACTGCAGACAGGTGAGAAATGGCTGGAGGAGGTGGGTCATTGCGGGTGTGCACCTTCCCTACAGCCTCTTCCTTCTCTGCTCTCTCTGCTTCCTGACCCTGCTATGAGCTTGAGCTGAGCATCTTTCCTTCACTGGGCACTTCCCCCATAATGTCCTCTCTCACTTTAGGCCCAGATCAATGGAAACATTCGTTTATTGAGACCTCTGAAACTATGAACCCCAAATAAGCTTTTCCTCTTCTGGGTTGTTCTTGTCAGGTATTCTGGTCACAGTGACACAAAAGTTGCTAAAACACTGGGTTACTTCAGACTGACCTTTTTAACCATTACACTACCACCACTGAATGACAGGAACCCTCCTTTCCCTGGTGGAATAGGTGATAAAATTGGGGCAACTCCTTCCGTTTATTTTTTCTCATTTCTTTCTTTGGGTTACCTCCTCTTCTCTTCTTTCTCCTTTCTCTTCATCCCTCAAGTATCCTGAGCGTGTACTCTATTGTCAGTCATCTGTGGGCCCTGGGGTTTCAAAGATGAATCAGAAATTATCCTCCTTCTCAAAGAGCCTCCAATCTAGCCCACCAAGTCAATCACATTCCAAGCCCTGGGACAGATAACAGATGGATGAGAGGGAAAAGAATCTCATAGATGGCATCAACAGTATTCATAATGCTTCTGAGTTAGGAATAAAAGTCCCATCTAGGCTGTTTCCAACATGTTTCTGAGAGTGGATTCTTATAAGAGACGTTTGGTAACAAATGAGAAGGGGTGGAAAGCTTCATGTACAAATCACCAAATTCAGACTGTTTTCATTAACCTGATTTATTAGTCAAACTTGGTGGGTGGGGGGAGGGGGGGAGCACACCTGTTCTCTGTTTCAAATATTTCCTGGAGTTCTAGGAGATGAGCAAAATGCCAAGAATTTCTCTGGGGAAACAAGTGTAAAATTTCACTCATGGGAGTTACACAATAGGTATAATTCAGAGAAGAAAAAATATTTGGTCCTTGCTTTTAAATATACTTCCTGCATGTCTTTAGATTATACTGCCAGTCACACGATTGATTTTGAGTGCCTGCCTCATAATCAGCATGGCCAGGTCCACTGAGAACAAAGAGTTTTTATTTTTTTCTGCCTCAGCCCCAGTCTGACACAGATAGATGCTGAATGAATGTTAGAAGAAGGAAAGATGGAAGAGGGGAGGTGAGGAATAATGGTGGGAGGAGAATTAGATAAGACAAAAGAGTAAAGGAGGTTAAAAGGAGTTTGGGGTTTTGATGCCTGGATCCTGTGGTACAAGGTTCAGTTTTAGGAAGATACCCACTACTTCCTCACAGCGGCCACACAGTACCCTCATCCCCAAAATAAACTTGAGCTGACCTACAGAAGAATTTCTGCTCTCTCATGTGGATAAGGAGTCTCAGGGCTGCCATCTTTTCCAAAGACTGTCAGCAAGAGGAGGAGAGGTGAAGGTAAGGCTCTGTTTGAAATTCAACCAGTGCTGCATAAAGAATGATGCACATAAAAAATTGATCATGACACTGTACCCACACAAATATTATTAATAATGCAATATTTAAACACACAATATATCCCTCTTAATGATGAAAAGAAACCCAAGGTCATAGCAAATAAAAGTCATTCCAATGATACCAGAAGGAAGAGAGCATTTCTCCATGTGCATCACTCCTCAATAGTGTCTTTTATATCATCCTCTAACAGAATGAGTTGTCTTTCTGTAAGAGAGGGAGCAAAGCCTTTCTCAACAGAAACCCTCTAGCCACTGAGAAGTTGCAGAAAAGAGCAGAATACAGGGATACCAGTTCTCCTTTTCTCATCTTCTCCTCTATAAAATGAGGACAATCAGGCCTAAACTCTGGGCCTTTATTTACCCATCTGCAAGATGATTTTCAAGTTACCAAATTACAATTCTGAATATTTACACTCTTATTGTAAATTACTAAAAACATTGGTTTGGAATATTCTGACATATCTGGTTCAAATGTGGCTGCTCCACATACTTACATATGACCTTGGTCAACTATTTAACCCTTCTAACTCCCAAATTCCTGAGTGATAAAATAAGACAATAACAGTTCCTACTTCAGAGATTTCTTTTGAGCCCTGAGTAATTCAAGCAAACATAAGTAATAGGGGAATGTAAGGAAATCAAGCCTAGGTCCTTGTAACTTCTGACTAAGCTCTTTCCACTACAACAGTAGATAATACCAATAGGAAGAGGCAAAAAGAATTAATGCCGATCTGGGTGAATGTATCAAGTTGTTACACCATGAAAATAGCTATGGAATCAGAGGCCAGGGATCCAAACACTTAACCTCTCCAAACCACAGTTTTTTCTCTTATAAACATTGGCAGTAACAATACCTGCTATACAGCATTGTTAATAGTACAGATAAAATTAAGTATATAAGCATTTAGCGTAGTACCTGGGACATAAAAGCACAATAAATAACAGTTCTTACTGTTATTATAGGAGGTTCTTTTAATTATATGAATATTACCTTTAATGATCAACACTTCTAGAATGACTTCAACAGTACACAAAATGCTAACAACCCTAAAAGAATAATACAGAAGGGCAGAATATAATTTTGCATTGTCCATTGGCTTTCCAATCTCTATATCACTAAAAGAAAAAACCTGGAATCCACAAGCTTTGGCCTTCAACCAGGCTTTATTCTCAGAGGTATTATTACATTTCAGTTTTATTATTGTCTTCCATGTTGCTGACATGAAATAACCTTCCATTCTCTTCTGTGTTAAAAGAGTAGTGTTTCTTGACTCCATAAATAATTCAGAGCTATATTAATATTTTAAAAATAAGCAATGCATTTTGGATTCTAGAAAAAACATGAGGATTGAAATTAGTTATTTGTAGCTGAAAACTTAATTGAGTCAACATATTGATTATTTCCCCCCATGTTTTTTTGCCCATACAATGAAGAATAGTGCCTACTTCCATTCCAAATGCTGTATACTTAATTATATCAACTAGATTTTATTTTTATGAAAACTCAAAAGCATCCAGCCATGAACTTAAATGCTTTTGTCCATCTGATGCTATATAGAGCCACTCCTATTTCCTTACCATACTGCACTCTTCTTCACATACATTTTTTAAGAACAAAGGATGCAACTATTCATAAATATCAGATAAAGCTCAGAGTTGAAGAGACTTTCCACGATATTAAGTGATGGAGCTAGGATTGGAAGTCATACTGTCTGACTCTGCGACTTCAGATTTTTTTTTTTAAAGAGAGAAACAATTTTTATTTAGTTTTTCATGTGGCTTTTGTTGCTCTGAAACCTCGCTGTGTACGTGGTGCTGGGGTTCGAACTTGTGCACTCGCGCATGCTGGGCAAGTGCCCTAACCACAGAGCCACCGTTCCAGCCCTCTGGGTCTCAGTCTTCACCACAGACACCAAAATGTAGAAAAGGAGGAAGTAGGCTTTTATCAGTAGGTGAGTAAAATAAGACCATCAGAGAATCATCTTCTGAGCTCTAAATGTGACCATAAACATATATCTAAGAAAGATAAGATGACCATAACAGATAGCTCATAGGTAACAAGCTGACAGTGTTAGCAAAGCCCATTTCTAGATGTGATCTGGGGTCTTTGCAACAAAAATTATCTCTCTGGCTGATCTGTCAAACTTGACCTTGTCAGCAAAGGGGGAGTCTTTCAGGGATTTCTGTGCTATCCTCTGGTTATATCCTAATTTCTCTCAGATTATACCAGCACAGGGTATTCCCTACACCATTTGCAATGACAGAGTTGGAGAAGAAGAAAGAATGTGGGGCTGGAGCGGTGGCTCAGCAGTTGCCATGCTTGCCTGGCAGGCACAAGGACCCTAGTTCAAATCCCAGCACGTACACAACTGAGTGTCACAGCAACAAAGGCTACATGAAAAACTAAATAAAATTCTCTTAGGGCTGAAGCAGTTGCTCAGTGGTTTTTGCACTTACTTGTCATGTGCAAGGGCGCATGTTCAAACCTTAGCACCATGTACATAACAAAGTGTTGGAGCAAGGAAGGCCATATGAAAAAATAAATAAAATTAATTCTTTCTCTCTCACTGTCCCTCGCTCTCTTTAAAACAAGAAAATGTGATTGTCTCTTTCTCTCACTGTCCCTCTCTCAAAAGAAGAAGAAAAGAAAAGGAAGAGGAAGAGGAAGAAGAGGAAGAAAGAATGTGCTCAGAGTTAGCTGAGTGGTAACATCATAATAAGCTGTTCTTCATTTGCCAAGGAAGACCAGTACCCAACTTGGTAAGTGGGCTGCATTTAAAGGAAAAAATGGGGAATAAATCTTATTTTTGGAAGAACTGCACTCATGTAAGCATACCTTCAGATACCTATGCATGCACATACACACAGGGTTCCTGGCTTTCTCATACCCAGTGAACACACATAGTACATGGCAGACTTGCTGTAGTCTGGATCTACTAAACATATCTTTTGCAGAGACACATACCTGTCTGCTTTTGGAGAAGTAGACATTGTGATTCAGGTATGAGGTAACCCAATAGCTTATATGAGATAAATCAGGAATGTTCAGAGGTGAATTGAGTATGTTATGAAAGCTGTAATCTAATCAGCAGATTAATCCAGTTAGTGGATTGATATTGAAAGCAGTATTGTTAACTATAGGTACATAGGGTATGGCTGGAGGAAGTAGGTTGTTGGTGTCATACCCTTGGGGATCTTGTCCCTGGATCCTTGCTCGCTTGCTCTGCTTCCTATCTGCCATGAGCTAAGCAGTTTGCCTCTTCCCTACCCCTCCATCATTCTGTTTTGCCTCATCTTGGGTCCAGAAAAATAGACTAAACCTCTATAACTGGAAGTCCAAAATAGACTTTTCCTTCTAATAGACTTTTCCTTCTCTAACAGTGGTTCTTGTCAGGTATTTTGGTCACAGCAATGCAAAGTTGACTGTAACAGTAGACTTAGCGCAAGTGTAAAGAATCTAGATCAGCACGTGTTAATTAGGTATTTACTAAGTGGCAGGCTCTATGCTGAGTCTCATGACATAGTAGCTGGCTTCACTGAGAACAGGGAGAGGGAAAGGAGAGGGGGGAGAGGAGGAGGTGGAAGAGGGAGGGAAAATCACAATATTTTATAACCTTATTTCAAAAGTGACATAACAAAACCACTAATAACCCAATTAATAAATGGGCTATGGACCTAAAAAGAAGCTTCTCAATGGAGGAAGTCCAAAAAGCCCATAAACATATGAGAAAATGCTCTACATCACTAGCAATAAGAGAAATGCAAATCAAAACTTCACTGAGGTTTCACTTCACTCCGGTCAGAATCAAAGAAAATAAAAAAAAATCACCAATGATCACCACTGACCCCCTTGAAAGGCAATAGTGACAAAAACAGCATGGTATTGGTACCAAAACAGAATGGAAGACCAATGGACTAGAATGGAGGATTCTGATATGAACCCTCATATCTTTAACTGTCTGATATTTGATAAAGAAGGCAAAAGCATAGTGTGGAAGAATGATAGCCCGTTCAACAAATGGTGTTGGACAAATTGGAAAGCCATATGTAGACAACTGAAATTGGATCCTTACCTTTCACCCTGCACAAAAATTAAATCAAAATGGTTCAAGGATCTGGATATTAAACCAGCAACCCTACAATTGCTTGAAAAAGAAGTAAGATCGACATTACATGACATAGGGGTCGGCACTGCTTTCCTTAACAGGACTCCCATGGCACAAGAGGTAAAATCAAAAATAAATGCATGGGATGCAATTAAACCAAAAAGCTTTTGCACAGCTAAGGATTTAGTCAAGAGTCTGAAGAGAGAACCTACAGAATTGGAGAAAACCTTTGCCTGCTACACCTCGGACAGAGGGCTAATATCCAGAATATACAAAGAACTCAAAAAATTAAATAATAAAACCACAAATAACCCAATTAATAAATGGGCTATGGAACTAAAAAGAATTTCCTCAATGGAGGAAGTCCAAAAAGCCCATAAACATATGAGAAAATGCTCTACATCACTAACAATCAGATAAATGCAAATCAAAACTTTGCTGAGATTTCACCTCACTCCAGTCAGAGTGGCTAAAATGAAGAATACAAACAATGACAGGTGCTGGAGGGGCTGTGGGAAAAGAGGAACATGCTGGTGGGGCTGCAAACTGGTATAGACACTCTGGAAAGCACTATGGAGACGCCTCAAAAAATTAGGGCTGGAACTGCCTTTTGACCCAGCTATCCCACTCCTGGGTATCTTCCCAAAAGAGCTAGAATTGGCTTACTATAGAGATACAGCTTCATCAATGTTCATAGCAGCTCAATTTACTACAGCTAAATTATGGAACCAACCCAGATGCCCCTCACTTGATGAATGGATCCAAAGACTGTGGTACATATATATAATGGAGTACTACTCAGCTATTAGAGAAAACGATATTATGGCATTTGCAGCCAAGTGGATGGAGATGGAAAAAATTTTGCTAAGTGAAGTATCCCAAACTCAGAGACTGAAGGGCTGAATGTATTCTCTCATTTGTGGATGCTAGAATATAAGCAGAATTAGTACGTTAGATGGCTAACCTAACAATTACCTCATTATGTATGAATTCTTACATGATCATGGGGAACTGTGCTAAGATTCCTGGGGGAAGTAGGGAGTGGGGAACGGAAGGGAGAAGGGACTGAGAAGGACATCAAGGTGACCAGAGGGAGGTAGTATGGTGGAATCTAACCTGAGGGAAACCTCTGACTTCCAGGAGAAGTCCAATCAATTTGGGTCTTAAGTAAAGTGAAACATGGAACCATGAGGAACCCAAAGGGGGAAACCATGGTCTGACACCAATATTGGCTTATTCTGTCATTACACTTTTGTTCTTGATTGTATTACAATGAAATCCTGCTGTTGTAAGGCCACGTTTATCAAATAGGAATTTAAAAAAATAGTGACATATCAGGGCTGGAGTGGTGGCTCAGTGATTACAGTGCTTGCCTGGCATGTGCAAGTATGTGAGTTCAAACCCAGCACCACATGCACAACAAAGTGTCCGAGGAACGAAAATCACATGAAAAACTAAATAAAAATTGCTTATCTCTTTCTTTCTCTCTCTCTCACTGTCCCCTCTTTCTTTAAAAAAAAAAGTGATATATCATCACTAATACCATTTTATTCATCACACATACTAACTGGTATAGCATGGGAGGAGATTACACAAGAGTTGAGTTTGAGGATTATTTGGAGCCATCTTGAAAGACTAGCTATCATAAATAACAAGCAACACAATACAATGATAAGAAGACAATTAAAAGATATTTTTCAACATTCATCCAAACATTCTTTGAATACAAACAATTGAAAGAATTAGATTTGGTGTTAGTCAGTTTTTCACCTCTGTGGCAACACCTGAGGAAAACAACTTGAGGAAAGATTTATTTTCAATCACAGTGTCAGAGGTTTCAGTCCATGGTCAGCTGGCTGCACTGTCTGAGCCCAAGCTGAAGCAAAACATTATGGCAGAAAATGTGGCAGAGGGAAGCTCTAATGGAATCCACTAAGCAAGAAACAGGAAAGGGCCTGGGATAAGATATAGCCCCAAAAGCACATCCCCAGTGATCTACTTCCTTCAATCAGGTCTCACCTCCTACACTTCTCATTAATGACTTCAAAGTATCAATACGCTAAGGAGTTAAGAGCCCTGGTGATCCAATTATTTCCCAAAAGCCCCACCTCTGAACATTTCTTCAACAAAACACTGTTGACCAAGCTTTTAGGGGACACTTTATACCCAAATTATAACAGGTTTAATTTAAATTTATTTGTTGTTGAATGAATTTAGTTGAAGTAGACTAAGTATGCATAGGATTTTCAATAATTCTTGAGACTTCCTTTGGATCAAATCACCATGATTCCCAGGAAAAAAAGATAAACAGAGATAAATAATCCTCAGAATTACAATGGATCAGATTCAGTATTTAGTACTTAGAAAATAAATGTTTCCTTCTACAATCTACTAGCTTGTTGAATATTCATTATATACCCAGAAATATACTATTTCTTCTTGTTATAGCCACCTGCAAATAGGGATTTTATATTATATTTTGGAGATGAGGAAACAGGTTCAGAGGGATAAAATGACTTTCTCAGAAACTTTGTAGCACAGCAAAGTTTCAAACCCAAATCAGAGAAGTCCAATGTGAGGAATTTTTAAACAATTGTTTTTAGATAGTTTCATGGTGCCTCCATGCAAATAAGGTGAAAAATAGTAATTTTCATTTTTCCAGATGGGATGGTAAATTGTTGCTTCTCTTTGCTTCAAATTATTCTCTTTTGTCAACATTTTATGATGAAGTATGAAGAAAGAAATGAGATTTCTGAAGTTTTATCAGAGATAAAATTTTTTTTATCAGAGATAAAGATGCTTTATGTCCTTGCTCTATCTTAAGTCTTTCTCAGCTACTGACAATTTTGTAACACATAACTCTGAAGACTATGCTGCTCATCTGCAGAGTACAAGAAATATCCTGGTATAAGAGCATTAAAATCAATTTGTCTGCTAACTGCTTGAGGCAAAAGGCAGCAAATGAACCCCTTTTGACATGGTGTGGCACTTATGTGGCACCTGAAAACATGCTGGGCATTTGATCATTTTTGGTGGAGTCTCTCAAACTGGCATCTCTATTTCCCTGCCCACCCACCCTAGGTAACTGGTATCCTCTGTAGGAGCTATCCTGTATCTCTCCACATTTCTTTTAACAGGCTCATTACCAGTTGATTCTATCACCTAAAATCCCTTGCTTTCAACTCTTACCACCCATCTAATCCAAGTCACTATTATCTCTCTCCTGGGTCACTAATGACCTTTTTAATTCTAATAATAAACTCTCCAATCCATTATCCACTCAACAAAGAGAATGTTTTTAAAATAAGTGAAATCATAGCACATTTATGAGCAAGGACAGGCTTCTAGTGTCAGATTGTTAAATTGGAATCTTGATTCCATTTGTGATTAATTTGGCAAGTTACTTAGCTATCCTGTGCTTTAATTTTTGTGGTTTTAAAAGGAAAATAAAAATATTGCTTACTTCATAGAGTTGTTATGGTAATCCAAAGAATTAATACATGTAAAGTTTTCAGAAGAGTTCCTGATATGTAGTAAATTTACTATGCGTTAGTTCCTTACTATTCAGAGTATGGTCCATAAGCCAACAGCTTTGGCATCAGAATCAGAATCTGCTTCTCAATGAGATTCCCAGGTGATTCATATGTGCATTAAAGGTTCAAATATGCTAATTTAGCTGACATGATTATTACCACAACCAGCTCCTTTGAACTTCTTGATTTCTATACCTTTAGTTTCTCACCTGAACTCTCTCTATATACCTAGTCTCGACTAGACCTTTGTGATTAACAGTTATTTTGGTTGGTTTACTGGCTTTTTGATTCAATATCTTGCTCAAGATTCTGTCTTTCAATTTTCACTTTCAGTTCTCTACACTTCAGTTCTGTCCAGTGAGAATTGACATATTGCAGTCTTTCAACCACAGCTTCTAACATTTAGCAGAATCTCCCAGGACCCTGCTTCTTGAAAAAAAGTCATCTGAGAATCACTTTCTAAATGTGTGGCCTTGAGCAAATTTCAGAGATTTTTCCCTCCCCAGGCTTCATTTTCCTATCTGAAATATGAAGATAAAACTACCATCTAGTCAGCAACACAATCTCTTACTAGCTGTTTGATCTTGGGATGGTTTGAAGTCTGATTTTTCCACATTTGGGAAATAGAGATAATAATACTTTTCTGAGAGGGTTGTAAATATTGAGATTATATATATGTCAAGCCCTTGGTATTATGGTCAGAAAATGAGTATTAAAACATACTATGATTATTAGTATCATAACATATCTCATTTCCTGTAATGCCCTCAGAAACTATGGTGTCCAGCAATTTACATCCCATTACCAAATACTGGCTCCATATTTCTCAAGTTACTTTTTTTGCATGTATAAATTCAGATGTATGAGTCAAATGACATTATAGTCATACTCAGTAAATAGTAAATGTTTGATAAATGAATAAATGAACAAATGAATGCTTTATTTTTTCTAACAATTAAGGGTAAGGTTTACTTGCTCTTTCCCATTAGAACAAAACGAAATCCTCAACTTAGCATTCAGATTTTTATTCATCTAAGTTTCCTTCAAGTTGATCTTTGATGAAAGAAAGCCCAAACAAATTAGCCATTCCAGCCAAACCAATGTAATATGCTATCCTTTGACCTGTATATAATAGTAGAGATGATTTGGGCTTTGAAATGTTTGAAATGAATTTTAATCATTACTCCTGAATTAACAGTATGAAATCTAAGCCAGGGTCTTTAACCTGAGTTTTGGTTTGTCCTCAGCAAAATGGAATAATAATTAGTCTTCATATCATTGTAAGATTTTGGTGAGGTAATACATGTAAAAGTCGATAGCACAGCAACTGAAACATAATTGGAAATCAATAACTATGAGTTCCTTTGTTGTTCTGTTTACTATACTCTTTTGAAAGGTAATTCAGTAATATGTGTCAGTTCCCAAACTTCTCTTTGTAGCCAGGAATTCTACTTTTGGGAATTTTTCTTGGGAGATGACCTAGATTAAAAAAATATATATGCATAGGTTATACTTTATCATGACTGCATTTTTTATTTAGCCTTTGGTCAACTGGTAAATTGGCTCTCACACTGAAGGTATTTATTCAGGGTAATTCTCTGAACTATTTTAGCATGTATATTATAATCAAGTTAGATTCTAAAGCAAGCATTCTTTCACACATTATCAATTTACTTATTCAACAAATATTGGGGTGTTAATTATGTGTCAGACAGAGTGAAAGGTAATAAAGAGATAAATAAGCCACTCTCCCAACTCTCTCCTCATATCTAGCATGTAAAATGTTAAAAATTCACTTTGCTGAACCACCATTCTTCTCTGATTTTGGCAAATCCTTACTTCTTGGTCATAGTGTAATCCATTATAGGTTCTCTTACATTCCTAGTAATCAAACTAACTTGGTTCCATTTTGTTTGCTTTCACCGTTGTAATGCCTGGACACTGGAATCTTTTGAGGTGATGGTGATGAAAATTGAGTCAGGTGAGCAAATACACAGTCGAGGCTCTTATTGGACCTTCAATTTAGTAAATGAGACACAGCTCCAACAAGATCTCAGACTGGCTCACCAACAAAAGAGAGAAGTTCACTCATTTGATTGGTTACTTGCAAGGGTTGGAATCTTAATAGGCTTTAGTAGACTCAGCTAAAGCATTTTAACCTATGCTAAAGATAAGTTACTACAACTGCTCAAAAGACACATAGCTGACCCTCACCTCAACGATGCAAAGCTGACATGGCTTGAGGGTGGCACAGATCAAGCCTTCTGGGTCAACTATTAGGCCATGAGCCAAAGCCCAGAAATGCATTTGCACTTTGTTTCTATTGTAATGCCTGTCTCAGTAGAAGATACACATGCCTATTTGCAGGGGGTTACATATTATTCTATTAGAATATGTTTACAAGTAGGTTGTTTCCTTCACTGGACTATGAGACTCTCACTGGCAGGGACTCCTCAGGCTTGTCCAACTTATAAAGGGACTGGCAAAAAAAAGTACTCACACTCAATAAATACCTAATGATGAATGAATGAACAAACAAATAACAATCAATCAGACATTGTTTGATGCAAAATACATCTGAGAAAATAATAAAGTCTTAAAGGAGCGTGAAGAATGGAGAGTCTACCAGGTTTGGAAAGGTTTAATGGAATGGGTATCATGTGATATGGGCCTTAAGAGAAAAAAAAAAGAAAGAATTTTAATTTAAAAAAATCAGAGCATTCTGTGCCAATGGATCAATCTGAGCAAAAGAATAGAGCTAAAAATATCTGGGATTATGGAATACTTTAGGAATGTTAGGGAACATTTGAAGAATCCCATTTGAAGAATCATTAGAAAATAAGCATTTGAAAGTAGGTCAGAACCAAGTTTTGGAGAATTGTGAAAGCTAAAGTGAAAGACTTATACTAAAATTTATAGGTTGCATGTGTACTATGTGTATGCATACACATAGAGGGGCAAAATATACTTTGGAAGATAAAGTTAATTGGGAATAGTTCTAGTATTGTGTGTGTGTGTGTGGATTATATCTAAATGTGGTGGTCATATGAGAATGAGAGTAGGAGAGTACAGGTATTCTGGTAAAGAGAGCAAGTAGGAGAATAGAGGAAGGGAATTTAGGTTAGGACACTGGGATGAAAGACCCAAATGAACACTTACAGGGAAACCACTAGAATGGTTGCCTCAGCATTGGGCACCAAGTATTACAGGTAAGCATACTTCCCATATGCGACCAGAAGGAAATAATTGAAGCTTTATCATCTGATAACCCAATACAGGATTTTAGTGCTGCTATGATGTTAAATGAATAGGTACAAGGATTTGCTTTTAGAAAGATGAGGAAGAGATAAAGAAATACATAATCAACTATAATCTTAGATCTTATGGTAAGTGACAGAAGCATACTCAAAATGAAGAGATAGCCCAGGAATCCAGCGTTTTGATTCTGGTTTATGACTTCTTTGTTCCATATTTATATCTAACTGCGAATGTCCCTTAACCTTCTTGAGATTGTTTTGTTCAACTGCTGCCTACTGATAGATCAACCAAAATTATGTCTACATGCTTCAGTTTTGGAATATCACGTATCTTGGATCTTAACTTCCCCACTTACCAGTGAGACACTGCACAGGTTTTATTGTTCTTCTGCAGACTATTCCACTGGATGGTACCAAGGAGTCTATATATTTTGACCATCTAGTTACATTCTCAACACAAACTTGCTCCATTCCCCATTGGCTAGAGTCTAGCATCAGCTCAAAACTCTATATTTGATCCTGTCTTTACATAATCAGTATTAAGATATTCCAAAATAGTTCCTAGAGTCATGTATATTGTATATACCTGAAACATTCCAGACAATGGCATGTACATTTGGTTGGCAAAGATCTGAGTGTTCACAAAGTTCAATGAAGGTTAGATCATGGAAGAAGAAAGATGATCCTAAAAGGATTTAGAAAAGGGAAAATAATTTCTAGAGAACTGTATTAGTACATTTTCCGTTGCTTTAAAAAATATCTGCTTCAAAAAATATTTAGCTCATAAAAATTTAGCTTATACCTTTGGACATTGAAGACTAAAATGCATATGCTGGCTCTGACAGGACTATCCTGGCTGTGTCACATCATGGTGAGTGATATGGCAGGAACACCTGCCAGAGGACGAGATCACCTGGTGAGGCAGAGAGCTGGAGACAACAGAAAGGGGGTAGTCCTGTTCTTTTAGAACAATGCACTTAGGAGTACTAATCAAAGTCCCATAGGAACCACATTAATGTTCTCTGATAGCAATGACCCTGATATCCTAGACACCTCCCAGTAGGCCCAACCCCTTAAAAGTTCTACACCATTTCTCACTATCTCAGTTTGGGAATCAAAGTTCAAACTCATGAACACTTAGGGAATGCATTCAGACCATGTTTAAACCATAGTAGGTACTGAGAAGAGCAAAGGTACAAGGGAAGAAACTGACATGGTGCATGAACAGAATAGGAAAGGAGAACTTCCAGATTCAAAAAGAAAAGTGTGTTGAAAATAGAAAAGAACATGAGGAAGAATCATTTACTCACTAGGGAAGCACATGAAAACAAACAAGTTTAATTTAGGAAAGATCTTTCTCAGAGGCAAATATGTACAGAAACTGGGTTTACTTTAAAGTGATGAAGATCTTAAGGCTAAAAAAATATGAGTGAAGACTAAATGTCAACTTTGAGGAACTGTCATAGAGTATATTCTCCAATAATTAGAGTGTTAAACATGGGCCCCAAAACTGGAAAGGGATTTAATGAATAGTATAGTGTTCCTAATAGAAGAAGAAGAGGTGGATAAATAATACAGAGGAAAAACGAGAAAGGGAAAAGGGGAAGGAAGGAGGGAGCAATGAGAAGTAGAAGAGAAAAAGGAAGGGATGATAAATAGAAGGAAAAAAGGAGAGATTAAAAAGGAAGGAAAGGGGGCTGGGGCAGTGGCTCAGTGATTATGGCGCTTGCCTTGCATGTGCAAGGACACAGATTTGAACCCCAGCACTATGTAAACAACAAAGTGTTGGAGCAACCAAAGCCAAAATGAAAAACTAAAGAAAATTGATTATCTCTTTCTCTCCCTCACTGTTGCTCTCTCTTTAAACAAAATGTAGGAAGGGAAGGTCAAAGGGTAGTATGGAAGGAGGGAGGAAGAGAAAGGGAGGGAAGGATAGATGAAGGAAGGAAGAAAGAGTGAAGGGAAGAAGGACAGAAAGAAGAGAAGAAAGGGATACATGGGTTGAGCCATATCAATATTGGCACTGAGCAAGAATCCTCTCAATTCAGTATTGTTAATAAATTTCTTGGGTTTATCCACTTGTGAATTTCTGATTATAGGAATAACCATGGATAGAATACAGATGCTTATAGTCATCAGAAATAGGAAGAAATGCCTAGTTTTAGGTTTTGGACACTTTCAAGAAGAGAGTTAACAGCTAAGCTAACAAGACATCCCAATTGACTGCATCTTGTGGACCTTAAAAGCATCAGAGCAATTTAGCCTGATAAAGAACTGCATAAAACATTTTTATCACATCCCTGCTTTGGTAGCTTTAATAAACTGTAGTGCCTTTGGGGACCCAGCTTCGTATAAATTAACTACCTTCAACTTGGAGCATCAGGGTCTTTATCTTTTATCAGTTTAATTATGTGTTTGATTTTATTTTTAACATTTTTAAAAATGACCCACACTAAGAGCAGTCTTGATTGTTTAATTAAACAAATGAATATTGTTATATCTGGCATGATCAAAACTCTAATTTGTCATGCCAATGTTTTATAGGAGGCCAAGAGCTCCATGGTGGTACTCAAGCAAGCAAGGTACTCCAAAGTCGATTTATTGATCTTCCTAGAGTAATTTAGTAGTTTAACATGGTTTTGTTATTCTCTTAATACTAATTTGTGGCTGAGTCTCCCAGAACTCTAATATGTGGTTAGGTATCTAACATCTCACTGAAGAAACTTTCACACACCAAAGTTTAGAGATTTCAGATGGATAAAATGGTTCATCCACTACAACTTAAACTCCCAAAGTATTTAAGTCAATAGGCAAACTATCAATCTGCAGTCATTAGTTCTATTTACATCTTATATATCTCCAGTCAAAACACTGCTTTCACTTCCACCCTTTTGTACCATCCTCCTGGAACTCCATGGTTGTGTTCAGTTTTTTTTTTTTTTTTGGAGAGAAGGACAGTGAGTAGCGGGGTGGGGGTTGGGGGGAGGGAGAGAGAAAGAGAGAGAGAGAGAGAGAGAGAGAGAGAGAGAGAGAGAGAGAGAATCCATTTTATTTAGTTTTTCAGGTGGTCCTTATTGCTCTGAAACCTTGCTGTGTATGTGGTGCTGGGGTTCGAAACTGCGTCCTGGTGCATGCAAGGCAAGTGTCATAACCGCTAAGCTACCACTCTAGTTCCTGTGTTCAGCTTTTGCTTCATAATTACACAAAAGTCAAAGTTCTAAACCTTTGCTATGCTCAAAATCTTAGCCTTGACCTCTCATATTGAGTTGCTTAATACTCTGCATTTTAACTTACTAATATCTCATGGTTTTTAACCTCATGACTCTTTGTCCCACGTCCCCATTTTAGACCAAAACTCATTTCTTATTTCAGTCATACATTAGCAGCCTCTCCAGTATATTCTGGTATCTAAAATTCTGGATAATCACACCTCATGTTTACACTCTGGCTCTTTGTAGAAGTTCTGAATGTCTCTCACGCAATCTTTTCCACATAACATTGTCAAATAGTTTTTCTAGAGATTTTTTTGTTATTATTTTATTTTATTTTTTTATTTTTGAACAACCATACAAGTTTTTAACAAAATAATATAAAATGTGTATATATTCTGGATATTGCAATTACCCCCAGGAGTGCCCCCCCCCAATTACCCTCCCTTATCCCGCCCTTCCCCTTCCCACTATATCTCTAAAAAAAGTATTAGGTTGTAAAACATTACATCTTATCTGGATTTAACACATGCTAATAGAACAACTTTCTCACTGTCCAGGGTCTAGTCCCCACCTCCACAGATGAGTGGAGACAATCGACCCTTAATTCTCTGGGTTAAGCTGATTTTACTCATCATGATCTCTTCCATAGCCATCCATTTACCTTCAAAGGCTGCAATATCATTGTTTCTAATTGCTGTGTAATATTCCATGGTATAAATGTACCACAGTTTTTTGATCCATTCTTCCAGTGAGGGACATCGGGGTTGTTTCCATAGCCTAGCAATAGTAAATTGTGCTGCTATGAACATAGATATTGCTGTGTCACTATAATGTGCTGATTCTAAGTCCCCTGGAATTTTATTTTTGATGACCATGTATTAATTGTACGTATTGATGGGGTTTGGTATATTTCAACACATGCATACAGCCTTCATTGATGAAATGGAACCTCTTTTATCCAACCTTATCTATACATCCCCTTCCTAAACTCTAGTAATTACTTCGATCATGTCTTTCTTACCTAAAATCATTCAGTGGTTTCACAGTGTCACCAGTACAAAGTACAGACTCTAACAATATACTCAGACCTTTCAATGTTATCTCTAGGTCCATATTTGAGATTCATCAGCCTCTGTCTTCTTGTTACCTTAGATGCATATTGGCAGAATAAAGATCACTCATTCTTCCTGGAATGTAGTTTATGCTTGAACTTTTTCATGCTTATGTTCACACTTTCTCCAAATGCCTGGTTACCCTTATTTCCATCTCTTTATATAACAGAATAGATTTCCTGTACTATAGGAAACCCACCATAATTTCCAAATTCTAGCTTGCCTGTCACATGATTGAGGGTTTCAATCAACTTGAGTTGGGTCAATGATCTTATCACCATATCATTACTCACAAAGGGGTGGACTCATGAATAGACAGATTAGGCCCCTACCTAGATCCTAGGGCTCTATAAGTGCTCCATTACTCATTATCTAAAGCCAAGATATTTACTTGGTTCAAGGCCTAGAGGATGATATGTAGTGGCTATGGAAAGAACTCAACAGGCCAAAAGAACATTATGTACAAAGGTAAGAAAAAAAATCCATGTATTCTAGGAATTCCAAGTGCTGTATGTTGTAATGCAATTGATAATACAAACAGGAAGAAAAAGATTTGTTTTAAAGAATGGCATGTACATAGAATTAAAGTATTAATAATCCATGCTTTATGACACACTGCCATCATCTGTCTGTGAATGACCTTATTTGGTTTGGTTTACTTATTTTTAAAATAAATTCTAGATTTTTACCCTTCTGATCAGGTTTGTTGTTGTTGTTGTTGTTTGTTTTGTCTTTTTCTTGTACCATAGTAGAGATTAAACCCAGAAGCACTTAACCACAAAGTCACATCTTTGACCCTTTTTTAAATTTTTTATCTCAAGACAGGATCTCACTAAGTTACTTAGGGCCTCACTACATTGCTGAGGTTGGCTTTGAACTTAAGATCCTTCTGCTTCAGCCTCTAAAGCCACTGGGATTACAGGAGTGCACCAACGTGGCTGGTAGATCAGGGTTTCTATAATCAATCTTGCATCCTGATGTACATTTTAAGAGTTTCTTTTGAATAGAAACTAGAAGTAGAATTGGTAGGCACTGAGTAAATATTCAGTGTTTACAAGATAATGCCAAATTACTGTGATCTGGAGGGTAGCAACCGGAGAAATAGTCCTGATAAGAATAATCAAATTATTCACTTCCCAGATTTGCTCATACCACTTTTCCTTGACCTACTGATGACCATTTAGGAAAATCACATGGCACCAAACACAGTCTTGAAAGGGATTTACTTTCATTGGATCGATATTTATTGCGCTTCTTCATCACCATCATGGTAGGGGCTATGTTGCCTTGGCAGTCTGCCAATTCAGCCAGCTACACAGCTGCCTGTGGGGTGGTTGCAACTCTAGATTTTTATGTTGTAGGAATAACACAGCACAAGTTGGCCTCATCTCTATCTTTTCACGTTGTTGGAATGTCCCAGTAGTATCTAGACTATGTTTTACATCATGCAACTTTGACTTTCTGAAACTTACCAGTTATTGTACAAGAACTGTGACAAGTGTTTGATCTCTGCCCTCAAAATGGCTCACTTACCCTGCCCATGAAGCTCTACGCTATAGATGTACCAGCATGGAATACCTGCATACCACCCACTTTCTTAGTGATTCAGTCTGTACCTTGTGCCTCACTCTGATTATTACTCTGCTGCTGATATCTTGGGATCAGAATCCCCAGCAGTCACTGGGAGCTTACAGGCATAAATACAAAGGAGAAGGGGAAGAGTTAATGCTTAATAGGGCAAATTTCCACTAATAGGAAATGAAAAGATGTTTGCTGAAAAGCTCTATTTAGATAGCAACCTGCCTTTGGGTTTTTATTTTACCACCTCCTCTATATAAATTCCCTTATTGTTCTTGAAATTACCTCATATCCAAATTATAAAACAGGATTGGGGCTGGAGCGATGTCTTAGCAGTTATAGCACTTGCCCAGCATGTGTGAATATGCAAGTGCAAACCCCAGCATCACATACACAATAAAGTCTCAGAGCAATGAAAGTCACATGAAAAACTAAATAAAATTGTTTCTCTCTCTCTCTCTCTCTCTCTCTGTCTCTCACTGTTCTTCTCTCTTGAAAAAAAAACAGTATTAACATATATTTTTTTGCCTCAGGAAAATCAAATAGCATTTAAGACTAGAAAAATCATATAAGAAAATGTACTGGGTGTTCAGAAGATGGTGACCAGGAGGAGGGCTGCATATAGAACCTCTCCATGAAGCAGGATGCCAACGATGGGAGAAGTGTCTTTCTGTGAAGTGAGGGAAAGGCAAAAAGTTTGCCTAAACACATTAGTAGACAAACAAGGAAATTTAGAGATGCAGAGGCTTGCATACTCTAAGCAACAAAGAAAATCCAAATAGGGACCTAGCAGCTCTTGCTGCAAGGACCACTACCCAGTGTTTGCATTGCAGGATTGGCACAGAGGGAGGAAACTTGACACATAAATAGAAGAAGGACAAATTGGCACAGAGATCTCTGATAGCAGAAGGACCCCTGCTCCGTGGCAGAACCCAGGAACTGCATTAGTACACGTAACTTAGACTCCCTCCATTCTGGCCACAGAGAGCCAGGACAAACAATTGCCATCTTGAGGAGGCGAGCAGTCAAAGCAGCTGCTCCAAGAGCCATGAGCTCACATCAGAGGCCACCCCACTGGCTGCACTATTATGAAGCTGACCACTTCAAGATCCCAGTGTTGTGACTCACTGCCCCAGGGGCTGTGTGCCTGGCTCAGAGTTCCCTTTCAGGGCCCAACTTTGCAACACAGGCAGTCCCATAGGATCTATGTGAGCTGGGCATGGCCAGGATTCAGGCCCTGCGACTCAGATCCTGCTGGGTCCTTGCAGACTGGGCAGAGATGATGTTCAGCCTTGGTGACCTAGGAATGGAAGTGGCACCCTGGGACCAGCACTGTCCTCTGCTTTCAGTCCCCAAGACCTGGGAACAGAGGCGGTCCCACAGGACCTGTGCGTTCTGAGTGGGACTTGGCTTCCAGGGCCCTTGAGTTCACAGTTGAGACTTCCCCAGTGTGGGACATTCTGCTCTGGTATCTTCCTCTCAGTGTCCCCCACCCCATGCTGGGGCTGAGACTACCTCATGAGATATCCCTTTGGGACAAGTGAGGGCCTCAGCAACAGCTGTTCTAGGAGAGCTCAGTTCAGGCCCACCACTCCCCTAGGATCAGTGAGATACCCTTGTAGCTGCACAAGGATTCACAAGACTGCCAGTGGCTCCTGGGACCCCAGCTGAAGTGGGGCAAGAATTTGGGCATGCAGACACAAAAGTGCCCAGGGTTTCAACCAAGGAAGGCCAAAAGGTTGTATTCACAGGAAGCAAGGGAGGTGAAAGACTGCACCCCTGCCATAGGAGAAGAATATTGGGTAGACTCCTGGAAATCTGTCTTCCAGCTGAGATCAGCAAAACACAATCCCTCCTGCAACCTCAACCTGGAAGTGCCACCGCCCAGATGTCAGATATAAACATATACCCCCACTGTATATTTTGAACTCAACAGCAATAACTCAAAAGTCTCCCAACTCTCCCTTTTTCTCTTGTTCTTGTTGTGGCTGTTTGTTATTTTTATTTTTGTTTTACATTGTTTCTTGTTTCTTGTGTTTTGCTTGTGTTGCTGTGGTCTGATTTGTGGCTATTTGTGATCTTGCAAACTAGTGTATTTTCTCTTTGTATTGTAGAGTTTCCTTGTAGTGAACTTCTCTAGTACCCCCTTCTTCCCTTCCCTATGGCAACACCTAAAATTTATTCTGCTGTCTCTCATCCTCCCCCAAAGTCACTACCCTAATCTCTTCCTTTTTCCTTCTTTTCTTTATTTTAGGAGAATACCCTACATCATCTCCACTCTCTTGCTTCAAATCCACAAGTTCTTCTCTACCTTCCTATCACATTTCCTTTGCTCTCTAGACTTTTACCCCACACCTACAGACACATTGGAAAACTGAAGTGAGTGCCAAACTTAAAGAGGGGTATTTGCTTTCAAACCAAGTATAGTCTGAGGACTCTCATAGAAGACAACTACTAATCTGTTTGCTCTTCTTATAGGTGATAATTAACACAGTAACAGCTATAGTAGACATAAAGTAACCAGATCAAATCCTGTCTGTTGTATACATTGGATGTACATATTAAATCTTATTCCTTATCTCCTGAAGTATTGGAAATCATAAAGGTCAATAATAATTCACAGGTTGGGGAGCTAGCCAATGAACTATACTATCCAAATTGTACCCTGGTCCAAGTAAGCAAAGAGACAAAAACTCCACATCCATCAAAAAAGTCTCCAAGTGAAATATCTATCCACTGACAGATCTCAGGTCTCACTTGCTGAAACTGAAAATGAGGAAACATGGAAATAATCCTCCTCCTCAAACCACAAATCTCCAGCCAAAGAATCTACAAATGGGGTGCTGGGTGAAAACCTAGAAAAAAGTATCAACGATCTGATTATTAAAACAATCAAAGAGTTAAAAGAAGACTTAAGAAAGGAAATAAGAGAGCAATTTCAGGAGCTGAAAGACCACTTTAATAAAGAGCTAGACATTCTGAAAGGAGATGTAGCAGAGCTCTTAGAATTGAAAAAACCACAGGGTTGGGGATTTAGCTCAGTGGCAGAGCACTTGCCTAGCACATGTAAGGTCCCAAGTTTGAGTTTGGGCCTCAGCCTTGAAAAAAAAAAACGAATTGAAAAAACCATGGTCAACCAAATTAAAAGCTCATTGGAAGATACTAATAACAGTGTAAACTCAGAAAAAAATAGAACTTCACCTCTAAAAGAATGAACATCACACAATCAAGGCAGGCGAAGCAATGTTGAATACAAGGAGGACAGACAATGAAAGAAACTTACTGAGCATGATCAGAACTTCCGAGAAGCATGGGACAAGATGAGAAGAAATAGCATGAGAGTTATTGGGATAGAGGAGAACATAGGACAAGAAACAAATGGCATAAAGAAACTTCTCAATGAAATGGCCAAAGAAAATTTCCCCCATATCAGAATTGATCCATAAATTGAAATTCAAGACACCTATTGGACACCAAACAGACCCAACCAAATAAAAAACTCACCAAGACACGTCATATACAAAATGAATAACAGAAATCAAGGAAAGAATTTTAAAAACAGTAAGAGATAAACACCAAATCACAAGCAAAGACAGACCAATAAGGATTACTGTGGATATTTCACCTCAGATAATAAAGGGTAGAAGAACATGGAATGGTATTTTTCAAATATTGACAGCAAATAATTCTCAGTCTAAGATATTATACCCTGCAAAACTCAGGTTTAAATGTGATGGGGAAATAAAATACTTCCACGATAAGATAAAACTACCAACATACATGAACACAAAACAAGCTCTACAGAGAATACTCAAAGACAAACTTCATTCAGAGTAACAAATTAACAACTCCCAAAGTCCATCAATAGAGGAAAGTAAAAGAAAACATAACTCACTAAAAGATATCTAAGATGGTGCAAAATACAGCAAAGGTCACGATGCCAGGGATCCAGAATCACATCTCTATTCTAACATTGAACATGAATGGACTCAATGTCCCAATCAAAAGACACAGATTAGCTGACTGGATCAAAAAACAAAAATCCAACAATATGCTGCCTATAGGAGAAACACCTCATAGTCAAAACTTGACACAGATTGAAAGTGAAAGGTTGGAAAAAAACTTACAAGGTTTGTGGTCCAAGAAAGCAACCTGGAGTTGTGATCTTTATATTAAGGTAATTTTGACCAAAAATTAGTCAGAAGGGATAAAGAAGATCACTACATCATAGTAAAAGGAACAATATATCAAGAAGACAAAACGATAGTTAACATTTATGCCCCCAATTACAACCCTTCCAAATATGTGGAAAAAGTACTCAAGGACATTAAACCTCTTATTGATTTCAACACAATAATACTGGAGGACTTTAATATACCATTATCAGCAGTGGAAAGATCATCAAAGCAAAAAAATCAATAAATACATCTCTAATCTAAACAACTCTATCAATCAATTGGACTTAACAGACATTTACAGAATATTCCATCCCAAATCAGCTGAGTTTACCTTCTTCTCAGCAGCACACTGATCCTTTTCCAAAATAGATCACATCCTGGTCCACAAAGCTAATCTTAGCAAATACAAAAAAGTTGATATAATCTCATGTATCCTTTCAGACTACAATGGTATGATGTTAGCAATTAATAGCAAGAAAAACAACAGAAAATACACAAATACTTGGAGATTGAATAATACCTTCTTAAATGAAGAATGGATCAAAGGTTAATTGACAACAGAGTCAAGGAATTCTTGGAAACAAATGAGAATGATGAAACAACTTATCAAAATCTGTGGGACAGTATGAAAGCATTCTTAAGAGGTAAATTTATAGCACTTAGTGCCTTCACCAAAAATCAGGAAAGGGCCCAAATAAATACTCCAACTCAAATCTCTACAAAAAGAGAAACAATCCAAACCCAAACCCAACAGAAAGCAGGAAATAATTAGGATCAGAGCTTAAATCAATGAAATTGAGAACAACAACAATAATAACAACAAAAAATCAACAAAGCAAAGAGCTGCTTCTTTGAAAAAATAAATAAGACTGGTGGACCCCTAGCCAACTTCACCAAGAGGAAGAATGAAGTGAAGCAAATCAACAAAATCAAAGATGAAAATGGAGACATCATCATTGTCCCAAGTGAAATCCAGTGGATTATTAGAACTTATTTTGAAAAACTGTAATTTCCAAATTTCATAACCTGCAAGAAATGGACAAATACCTAGCCACATACAACATTCCCAAATTAACACATGAGGACATTGAAAATCTAAACAAACCAACCTCAGGGAGAAAAATTGAAACAGCAATCAAAGGCCTTCCTAAAAAGAAAACCTGATGGATTCTCAGCAGAGTTCTACCAGACCTTTACAGAATTGACACTTCTCCTTAGTAAGCCATTCCATGAAGTTGAAAGGAGCAGAACCCTCCCCCAAATACTTTTTATCATGCAAATATAACCCTGAAACCAAACCCAACAAAAACACATCAAGAAAACTACAGACCAAGTTTACTGATGAACAGACACAAAAATCATTAATAAAATACTAGCAAACTGCATCCAAAAACACATTTAAAAAGATAATACATCACTATCAAGTGGTTCAATGCACAAATGCAAGGCTGGTTCAACATACACAAATCAATGAAGGTAATTAATCACTTAAACATAACTAAAGATAAAAACCATATGATCATATCAATTGATGCAGAAAAAGCCTTTGATAAAATTCAACACCAATTTATGCTCAAAACTCTGGAGAAGATAGGGATCAAAGGAAGATACCTTAATTTTGTAAGAGCCATCTATGAAAAAACCATAGCCATCATTATACTTAATGGAGAAAGACTGAAATCATTTCCACTAAATTCAAGAACAAGACAAGGATGTCCATTCTCACCACTCTTATTCAATATAGTCCTCAAAACCCTAGCCAGAGCTATTGGACAAGAGAAGGAAGTCAGATGAATTCGAATAGGATAAAAGGAAGTCAGCTATCTCTATTGGTTGATGACATGATTCTATACCTAGCAGACCCCAAAAGCCCAACCAGAAGACTTCTAGAGCTTATAAATGAATTTATCAAAGTAGCTGTTTACAAGATTAACAGTCAGAAAGCAAGAGCTTTCCTGTACTCCAGCAGCAATTCCAATGAAGAAGAAATCAGAAATTCTGTTGCATTCACAATAGCATCAAAAGAATAAAATATTTGGGCATTAATCTAACAAAGGATATAAAGAACCTCTACAAAGAAAACTATCAAACATTAAAAAAAAGAAATTGAAGAAGACCTGAGTAGATGGAAAAACATTCCATGTTCTTGATTAGGCAGAATCAATATAATTAAAATGGCCATTCTGCCAAAATCCTTGTACAGATTCAATGCAATTCCTGTCAAGATATAGAAATATGGATATAGAAAAAATAATTCTCAAATTCATTTGGAAAAACAGGAAACTCAGACTAGCCAAAACAGTATTAACCAAGAAAGAGGAACCATGAGGTGTCACAATACCTGACCTGAAATTACTCTATAGGGCTATAGTAACAAAAACAATGTGGTATTGGTCTCAAAACAGACGTGAAGACCAATGGAAGAGACCAGAAGATACCAAGATGAACCCACAAATCTTTAGCCATCTGATATTTGACAAAGGTATAAAAATATAGTGTGGAGGAAAGACAGCTTGTTCAACAAATAGTGCCAGATGAACTGGACAGCCATAGGCAGATAACTGAAATTAGATCCTTATCTCTCACCCTGCAAAAAATCAAATCAAACTGGATCAAAGAATTAGAAATTAAACCAGCATCTGCACAACAGCTATAAGAAAAAATAGAATGAACACTCCATGATATCATTGTAGGCACCCCCTTCCTTAACAAGACTCCCATAGAGCAAGAATTAAAGCCAAGAATAAATGAGTAGGATACTTTCAAACTGAAAAACTTCTGCATACCTAAGGAATTAGTCAAGAGTGTCAAGACAGAACCTACAGAATGGGAGAAAATATTTGCCTGCTACACTTCTGACAGAGGACTAATATCCAGAATATAAAAAGAACTCAATGCTGAACACCAAACCCACAAATAATCCAATCAATAAGTGGGCTAGAGTACTGAATAAAAAATTCTCAAGAATCAAGGCCAAAACCCCAAAAATATATGACAAAATGTTCAACATCACTAGCAACACACAGAAATGAAAATCAAAACTTCATTGAGATTCCACCTCACTTCAGTCAGAGTAGCAAAAATGAAGAATATGAACAATAACAGATGCTAGAGGGGTTGTGAGAAAAAGGAACACTAACACACTGTTGGTGGGTCTGCAAATGTGCACAGCCACTCTGGAAAGCTGTGTGTAGACTCCTCAAAAAACTAGAGTTGAAACTACCTTATGATCCATTTATCCCACACCTGGGTACGTTCCCAAAAGAGCTAGAATGAGCATACTATAGAGACACAGCTACATCAATGTTTACAGCAGCTCAATTTACAATAGCTAAACTATGGATCCAACTGAGATGCCCCTCACTGAATGAGTAGATTCAAAAACTGTGATATATATTGAGTTCTACTCTGATATTTGGGAGAACAATGTCATGGCATTTACAGCCACAAGGAAGGAGATGGAAAAAATTATGCTGAGTGAAATGTCCCAAACTCAGAGACTTAAGAGCCGAATGTTTTCTCTGTTATGTGGTAGCTGGAGTAAATTCTAAGACAGGATGAAAGTTAGTTAAGTTTAAATAATAAACTCAACATAGTTTAAATTACACATCAGTAGAGGAACCATAACTATGAAGATGGAGGAGTAGGGAGGAAGGTAGGTAAGGTGGGAAGATTTGGGGCATTATCAATGCAACTGGAAACTGTCCACCACATGAGAAACCCGACTATACATGGGCAGAGAGAGAAACTCAGAAGTTTTAAAAATTAATATGCATGTATATGATTATTTCTATCTATAATGTGGGGGAGTGCAGAAGAGTCATGAATGTAGGGAATGATCAAAGATGGAAGATCCTGGAATAGGATAGGCCTTAACTTACTTTATCAATATCCATGTATACATGATTATGTAACAACGATTCCTTCAAATAAGGAATAAGACTACAGTGAATAAATTTAAAGAAAAAAGAAAAACAAAAGTACTGAAACAGCATTCAGTGTCACATTTGAGAAAGAAATTCAGCCCAGTTAAAGCAGAATACATACTCTCTGCTTTCCCTCTCAGACTGGCCAGCCAAATAGCTGCTTATACCCTACCCCATCACCCCCTTGTTGCATATAGGAACTGAATCCTTTCTTTCAAAATGATTTAATTGGTACTTTTCTATTTAATTTTTCTGTTTCATCAATTCCAAGCCTGATCATCCTTATCATGTGACCATATAATTATAATTTTTCAATTAAAGTGAAACTCACATAACAAAATTAACGATTTTGTTATAAAAAATCAATTTTAACACATTCACAATATTTTGAAACCAACACCTCTATATAGTTTCAGAGTATTTTTATTATCCCCTATAACCATTAATTAGTTACTCTTTAATTCCCCTGGAGATATTGAAAGAGTTTTTTCTTTTTTATTTTTGATGGCACTAGGCATTGAATCCAGGGCCTTGTGTCTGCTAGACAAGGGCATTACCAATGAGCTACATCCCCAGTCCTTTGTTGTTTTTAAATTAATATCATTTCTTCTTCATCCCTAATATTCATCTACTAAATTCAGCAAAGTGCCTCTCTTTCCCTCCTCACCTGTTTGTACCACTGTCTCTCATTTATTTCCTTTGAAATCCTTGAGGAAAAAAAAACACAACTCATTACTAGTAAATACAATCTGATCTTCTCTTCCAATGATATAAAGATATCAAACAAGATAGACATCTTCTGTAGTGAAATTACTGAGAAAGCAGGGTTTGATTAAATTCTACATTTATTCACACAACACCCATTATGTGTAAGACATCAGAATAAGGAAGACTAGGGGGATTAAATTCACATATATTGAGTCATTCTCTGTGCCAAGCACCATGTGCCTTACTATTTTTATATCCTTCTGTCCTAAACTAAGCCCATAAGGGGTTAGATGAAATATTTAGATGACCAAAATCTAAATTTGCATAAAGACAAACATTATGCTCTTTCCAATAAATCATTCTGCCTCAAAATCATAAGTATTTGGGGAACATCTAATAATTATCTTTGGATACATTATAATAGTAAAGCTTAAATAGTTACCTCTGTAGTATGGCAGTTACCTTTTGCCACATAACAAAGCACACTAAGCCTTAGTGAGTTAAAGCAACAACCCTTTATTTGCTCATAATTATGTCCATCAGCAACTTGGCCTAGACTTGTTTGGGCAGTTCTGTTAGTCTCACAATGGATTCTTTATGAGACTGCAGTCATCCCATAGTCAACTAGGGATGATGATCTCAGATGCCCCCAATTACATGTCTTGAAGTTTGTTTAGCTATCTTCTGGGGTGCTTCAGTCCTCCTTCATGTGGTATCTCAGTCTCTAGTAATGGGGATGACTTCTTCACATAATGATAGAAGATTTTAATACCACCAAAAGAGGAACAGCAAGGACTTTTAGTGCCGTAGCTTGAGAGGTCACTGAGTATCTCTTTTGCCAAATTCTGGTGGTCAAAGCAAGTCATGAGACAATTTCAGACTCCAAGACTAGACAACAGACTGTACCTTTTGATGAGAAAAGTGTTAGTTTCATGTTGCAAAGTGTCATGAACTCAGGGAGGTGTGATTCATTGGAGGTAATAATGATTGAATGCTTTTTAGTCTTTATAAAGTCCTAGGCACAAGGAAGTAATCAAGACTTCTTTGCAGAGAAAGAATCAGAGATCACTCAGAGTTAGTATTCTGCAGCCTAGAATGGGTAGCAGATAGGATATTTAAATATTATGTTTCCAAAGTGCATAGTTTACATACCCCCTATATTCATCTTGTACTCCAATACAAGGCTTGATCAGTGTACATTTCAACTGATTTTTCAGATCCAATCAAAACACTCCAGTTCTAAATGGGTTTATATTGTAAACATGAAATTTTCACAAACTTTTTATTCATCTAAGAATATGTCTGGAAAAATTAATTCTGGAAACAAGTAATATATGAGCAGAATTCACATGTTTCTATTAGACATTCAGGAGGTACAATCTTAGTCATTCCACTGACTATTATTTTCCCTTGAGTAATTAATTTCTTTCTGTTTTAATTTTTATTTTTAATGGTTCATTATGGTTGTACGTAATAACGGGATTTGTTGTCACATATTCATACATGCACAAAAAACAATAATATAATTTGACCAACATCACCCCATCTCCAGCACTCTCCCAACTCCCTTCTCCCATCCTCTGGTACCCTGCCTCTCGTTCTAGGGAATATATATTCTCATATACCCAAATATACTGACATAATTATACCTATGAAGAACATTTATATATATATGACAATGGTATATACAATGACATACTTTTAAAAGCTTGGAGTGTATCTTGCTTTAACTCAGTTCCAGCATTTCCCCCCCTTCCCCTCCCTTTCTCCCACCCCCTGTTCTTTTTAAATATATTTGACAATAGGATAAGCATTGACATTTTTATAAAATCATGCAGTATAACTTATTCTAATTCAGTCCTCAGTATCTCCACCCCTACCCCTCTCCTTTTGCTTCCCTCTACTGGTCTTTTTTTGTTTTTTACTAAATAGCTTATTTTTTAGTGATTTTATATATGAATATGAACAAGTTAAGTCTGATTCCTTCCATTAACTTTCCCTATTTCATTCGTCCTTCCCCCATTTCATTCCCCTTTGTCCATTCCTCTGTTCTTTTGCTTATTTCAGGTTAGCTTCCATATATCAGACAGAACATTTGACCTTTCATTTTACAAGACTGGCTTATTTCACTTAGCATGATATCCTTCAATTACATCCATTTGCCAGCAAATGAAATAATGTTATGGTTCCTTACAGCTGAGTAACACTCCATTGTATGTATAATTTCTTTATCCATTATTCTGTTAAAGGGCACGTTGGTTGGTTCCATAACTTAGCTATTGTGAATTGTGCTTCTATGAACATTGATGTGGCTGCATCACTGTAGTATGCTGCTTTAGGTCCTTTGAATATATACTGAGGAGTCCAATAACTGGGTCAAATGGTGAATCCATTCCCGTTTTTATATGCTGCTTTCCAGAGTGGTTGTATGAGTTTGCAGTTCCATCAACAATGTATAACTTTTTCCTCACATCCTCATCAACATTATGACTGGAGTAAGGTGAAACCTCAGTGTAGTTTTAATTTGCATTTCTCTAAATGTTAGAGATGTTGATCATTTTTTTTCATGTATTTGTTGACCATTTGTATTTATTCATTTGAGAAGTGTTTGTTTAGTTCTTTTGCCCATTTATTTATTGGGGTTTCTTTTTTTGGTTTTTTTTTTTTTAGAAAGAGGGATAGTGAGAGACAGAGAGAGAGAGAGAGAGAGAGAAGCAATTTTTTATTTAGTTTTTCATGTGATTTTCATTCCTCCGACATTTCGTTGTATACGTGGTGCTGGGGTTTGAACACTCGTGTACTCGTGCAAGCCAGGCAGGCACAGTAAGTGCTGAGCCACTGCTCCAGCCCCTGGTGTTAAGTTTTTTAAGTTCTTTGTGTATCCTGGATATTAATGCCCTGAGGTACAGGAGGAAAATATTTTTTTCCCCAATTCTCTAGATTCTCTCTTCAAGCTCTTAATTCCTTTGCTCTGAGTAAGCTTTTCGATTGATACCATTCCATTTATTGATTTTTTTCCTTTTACATCTTGTGCTTTGGAGGTCTTCTTTAGGAAATCAATTCTTTTTTTATTAGGGAGTTGAGTGGTTAAACAAAAATAGATACATATAAAGTAACAATATGATATGCATTTATCAAATTCAATCACTCCTACAGTGCCCTACCCCCAGTCTCTTGATTCTTCTATATTTCTCCCTATGAAACCTATAAATGTATATATATGTATATATATATACACATGTATATATGTGTACATATACATATGTATATGAATTTTCCATCATTAAATGATTCCATAAGTATTATTTGGCTTTCTGGGGGAAGGATCGGTAAAGAGTATGCCATATTGTTGACTGTCTCCCTAAATCTCTCTCCTTCATCCCTCCATCTCTCTTCCCATCTACCTCTTCCCTCCTCCCTCCCCCAACTTATATATGGTTCCAAAGATTATGTGTTGCTTCACCTTTGATAACTCTAGTACAACGAGTTATCTAGTACAACTAGATAACTCTAGTACAAGCCTGGGTTTTTTTCTTGCCTCCACAAATGAAGGAAAACATTTGACCATTGAGTCTATGGGTTTGGGTGACTTTATTCAGCGTGATTTCTTCCATTGTCATTCATTTACCTTCAAAGACCATAATATTGTTTCTAGTAGCTGAGTACAACTCTATAGTATATATAAGAAGTCAATTCTTGAGCTGACATGTTGGAATGCTTGGCCTACCTGTTCTTCTAGTAAGTGCAGGGTTTCTGGTCTAATTCCTAGATCTCTGATCCATTGTGAATTGCATTGTGTGCCAGATGAGAGATAAAAACTGAGCTTCATTCTACTACATATTGATTTTCAGTTTCCCTGGCCCATTTGGCAAATAGACTGTCTTTTCTCCAAGTTATGTTTTGTTCTCCTTTGTGGAATATGAGATAACTGTAATTATGTGGGTTCGTCTCAGTGTCTCCTTTTTTATTCCATTGATCTTCATATCTGTTTTTGTGCCAGTACCATGCTATTTTTGTTACTATAGCTCTGTAGTATAATTTGAAGCCTGGTATTGTGATGCCTCTAGTTTCACTTTTTTTTTCTTTTCTTTTTCTTTTTTTTTGGGGGGGGGGAAGGATTGCTTTGGCTATTCTGGGTCTTTTATTTTTCCAAATGAATTTCATGACTGTTTTTTCTAATTCTATGAAGAACATCATTGGAATTTTGTTGGATATTGCATTGAATCTGTATAGTGCTTTAGGTAATGTGGCAATTTTAACAACATTAATTCTCCCTATCCAAGAACAGGGAAGGTCTTTCCATCTTCTAATGTCTTCTTCAATTTCTTTCTTTAGTGTTCTATAGTTTTCATTGTAGAGGTCCTTAACCTCTTTTCTTACATTGATTTCCAAGTATTTTATTTTGAAGCTATTGGGAATGGAGTAATTTTCTTACTTAGTAAGTTCATCATTGGAATAATGGAGTGCAAATGATTTATGAATTTTGATTTTATGTCCTGCTACCTTGCTGAATTCATTTATGAGCTCTAGAAGACTTCTGGTGGGGGTTCTTTTTATATTCTAAATATATAATCATGTCATCAGTAAGTAGTGATAGTTTGAGCTCTTCTTTGCCTATTCATATTCCTTTAATTTCCTTTTCTGGCCTAATTACTCTAGCTAGAGTTTCAAGGACTATGTTGAATAGGAGTGGTGAAAGTGGGCATCCTAGTCTAGTTTCTGGTTTATTGGAAATGCTTTCAGCTTTTCTCCATTCAGAATAATGTTGGCATTAGGGTTTTCATAAATGGACTTTACTATGTTGAGGGAAGTTCCTTCTACTCCTGCCTTTTCTAGTGTTTTAAACATGAATGCATGTTGTACCTTGAATGCTTTTTCCGCATCTATTGAACTAATCATGTGTTTCTTGTTTTTAAGTCTGTTTGTGTGGTGATTTAAATTTATTGACTTCTGAATATTGAACAAACCTTGTATCCCTGGGAAGGATCCTACTTAGTCATGGTGTACTATCTTTTTAATGTATTTTTGTCTGTGGTTTGCAAATATTTTATTAAGAATTTTTGCATGTATTAGTCTGAAGTTTTCTTTCATTGATTTCTCTTTGTCAAGTTTTAGTATCAGGGTGATACTGGCTTCATAGGAAGAGTTTTGTAAAGATTCCTCCTTTTCTATTTTATGGAATAATTTGAGGAGAATTGGAATTGGCTCTTCTTTAAAGTTTCTGCAGAACTCAGTTGGGAGTCTATCCAGTCCTAAGTTTTCTTTGTTGGAGGGCTTTTGAAGGCTGCTTCAATTTCATTACTAGAAATGGATCTGTTTAAGTTTTCTGTTTCCTCCTGGTTCAATTTGGGTGGTTCATATTTCTCTAGGAATTCATCCATATCACCAAAGTTTTCTAGCTTACTGGATGGAGTATACAGTCTCAAAATAGTTTCTGATGATCTTTTGGATTTCAGTAGTGTCTGTTGTGATATTTCATTTTTCATACTGGATTTTAATAATATGAGATTTTTATCTTTTCATTAGTGTGCCTTATGGTTTATTGATTTCGTTTATCCTTTTGAAACCAGCTTTTTGTTTCATTGATTTTTGTACTATTTCTTGATTTCATTCTGATTTTGATTATTTCCTGTCTTCTACTGATTTTGGTGTTGGTTTGTTCTTCTTTCTCTAGGGCCTTGAGATGAAGTGTTATGTTATTAGTTTTGTTTCTTTCTATTCTTTTAATGAATGAGTTTAATGCTATAAGCTTTCCTTTTACAATGCCTTCATATTGCCCCATAGATTTTGATATATTGTGTCACTGTTCTCATTTATCTCCACATGTTTTTTAATTTCTCCTTTGATTTATTCTTGAATTCACTGTTCAAGAGTTTATTTTTTAATTTCCAGGTGTTAGAGTGGTTTCTATTATTTATCTCATTGTTAATTTCTAGTTTCATTTAATTATGATGTGATAGGATGTAGAGAATTATCTTTATTCTTATGTACTTTCTAAGATTTGCTTTGTACCCTAGAATATGATGTAGTTTATAGAATGTTCCATTTGCTGCTGAGAAGAAAATGTATTCAGATATTGATGGATTATATATTCTAAAAATGTCCAAACTATTAATTGTATGATTTAGCTCTATAGCATGTTTAGTTAGTTTTTGTTTAGATGATCCATCCAGTGATGAAGGACATGTGTTAAAGTCTCTCAGAATAATTGTATTGTGGTTGTTTTAGTTCCTAACTTTGAGATGGTTTGTTTCATATATCTTGATGCTCCATTGTTGGGGGCATATATATATTTATGATGATTATAGTCTATTGCTGTATGATTCTATTGAGTAGTATGAAATGACCATCTTTGTCTCTTCTGATTGATTTTTGCTTTAAGTCCACTTTATCAGACATAAGAATTGCAACACTGGCTTGTTTACGAGATATATGCACATGATGTTTTTCCTTATCCCTTCACCTTCAGCCTGTGGATGTCTTTGCCTATGGGGTGCATCTCTTGCACACAGTCTATTTTTGGGTCTTGTTTTTTGATCCAGTCTACCAATCAACGTCTTTTTTTATGCTTAAAATGAATTTTTTAAATTTTTTTATTCAGAAATTTTTGATTGAAGCATTTAGACCATTTACATTCAATGGATATTACTGAGAGATCATTTTATGTCCTATCATTTTGATTTATTTCTAGTATTTCAAGTGATAATGATTGTTTTTGAATGATTATTCTTCTAGTGATGTCTCCCTGTGTTTTGTTTTTTGTTTCTTCTTCATGATGTATTTTATTGAGTATGTTTTGTAGTGCAGGGCTTCTAGTTATGGATTTTTTTAGATTTTGCTTATCATGGAAGGCTTTTATTTAATCTTCCAATTTGAAGCTTAATTTCACTGGATATAATATTCTTGGTAAGCATCCCTTTTCTTTCAGAGCTTGGTATATATTATTCCAGTCCCTAATTGCTTTTAGGGTTTGGGTTGAGAACTCAATTGTGAGCTGAATTGGTTTTCCTCTAAATATGATTTGTTGCTTTTCTGTTTTAGTTTTTAACATTCTGTCCTTATTTTGTATGTTAGTCATTTTCATAATAATGTGCCTTGGAGAGGGTATATTGTAATTTTGTATATTTTGGATTTCTATATGCCTCCTGAATTTGAGTTTCCATTTCATTTTTAACGCTTGTAAAATTTTCTGATTATTTCATTGAAAATATTGTGAATATCATTAGTTTAGCCTCCAACTTTTCCTCCATACCAAAGACTTTCAAATTTTGTCTCTTGAGTTTATCCTTATTTCTTGAATATTCTGTCATGACCTCTTCACATATTTTCACTGTGGTCTATTTTAATTTCAAGATTATTTACTTTATCTTCAAAATCAGAAAATCTTTCTTCCACGTAGTTTAAACTATTGGTGATGCTTTCCATTGAATTTTTTTTAAGAGAGAGGGACAGTGAGAGAGAGAGAGAGAGAAAGAAAGAAAACAATTTTTATTTAGTTTTTCATGTGGCTTTCGTTGCTCCGAGAGTTTGTTGTGTACGTTATGCTGGGGTTTGAACTCATGTACTCAAGCATGCCGGGTAAGCACCGTAACCACTGATCTACCACTCCAGCCCCTCTATTGAATTTTTAATGTGTTTTACTGATTTCTTCACTTTGAGGATTTCCATTTAATTCTTCTCCAGGATCTCTATCTCTTTATTGAAGTGTTCTTTCACTTCTTGTATTTCCTTTCTGTATTCCTTCCTTACTTCATATTTTAGATAAAACAATTTAAGTATGAATTTTCTAAATTCCTTCTCTGAAATTTCTTGCAGTGTGCTGTCACTGATGTCTGTTGTTGAGGCATTATGGGTAGTTTGGGCTGCTTGGTTGCCTTGCTTATTTATATTGTTTGCCTGTCTACCCATCTGTCAGTATTGTTCTGTTTTCTTCTTTCTTATTTTGTGAGCTTCTTTTCCTTATGGGCCCTGGATTTGGTGATTTTTCTGGATACTAGTATTTTAATTCAATGTGTGACTTCTTATGATCACAATAGCAGTCCCTCTTTCAGAGAAACTTTGGAGACCTACTTGCTATATATTCTCTTCTAAGCCAACTCTCATTTTATTTAACTATGTGAGCTTGTTGCAATTGTTCCCTTCAGTTCCTTGAATTCTGTGAAATACCTTTAATAACAATTTTGGTACAGATTAAATTATTATTAGCTTAATTAGTAACTTTATTATTACCTTAGGTGGGTACTAGAAGGAGGACAGGAAGAAGATTGGGTTAGTAGAAGAGGTAAAGTGAAGGGCAGCGAAAAAGAGAGGCGTTGAGAGAATGAGGGAGAGAGCTTAAGATTAATTTGCACCAAGATAAAAAGGAAAAGAGATGGAGAGAAAGAGTCAGTCTAATATCTAGTATATCTGAATTTACACCAAGGTAAAGTGGTAATGGGGAGCTTTAGGCGGGTATGTTGTGCCTATGAAGGCTGGTATCCACTTGTTTACACTGGTAGCTCCCCCAAGTTCTATATCTGCTTCTCTTTGATTTGGTGCTGGTTGCAGTCCCAGTCTCTGGTGGTCTTTTCTGTTTTGCTAGGGGCTAGTAATTAGAGCAGTCTTCTCCTTGATGGAGGAACTGTAGGCTTTGTCTCAGTCCAGTGGGTGCACAGGCGTTAGCAGGGGAGAACTGGTGAATTCATACTGGAGTCTGAGCAAAGTTGGCCACTGTGTCCAGTGGGTGAATGGAGAGATGCACTGGGAAAGAGCAGCCCAAGTGTCTGCTGAGTGGGCCTTTGTGAACTTTGGCACTTTCCTGGGAACTGAATACCCTCAGGCAGTTCTGTCCCTTCATCTGTGGGGCAGGAGAGAAGGAGAAAGAGAGCTTTGGCAATCCACAAGTGATAGTGGTCTCTGTAAAATTTTATTCCAACTCAATTCTCAAGAGGGTCCTCTGCAGGGGATTTCCTATGGCTTACTTTGTGAGTGTTTGGGCTAAAATTCTGACTGTCACTGTGTTTGATCAGTGAGGTGACTGGTGGGCTGCTGTGGAATGGCTCTGGGACCCAACCTAGCCCTCCCCTCAGGACTTAGCTTCAAACTTACCATGGTGTTTCTCAAGTAAAATACCCCTCACACCATTTTACCATTGTATTTTAAGTTTTTAGTACCCTCTGAACGTTTCTTCATGTGGGTAAGCTCAAGAGAGTGCTTTTTTTGTGCAGTTTTTCTTTCTCTGGTGCCTCTCCCTCTCTCTTCCACTATTCAGAGATATGAGGTTAGGGCTCTGTAAGTTTGTTTTTTTGAATCTACAGGCTCTTCAGCTCTCAGACTAAGCAAAATAGAGTCTCAACATAACTTTTTTGTTTGTTTGTTTGTTTGTTTTGTTTTGTTCCCCACCTCTTCACTTTGCTCTGATATGCTGTTTCTTTTTGGGATCCTGTGGGGACCAGAAAAATCACTGCATAGCTTGATTCCACTATCGATTGAAAAAGCCAACTAATTTCTACTTACTAGTTCAGGATGTCTGATAAATGACTATAATATAGCCTACTCTGTTATTTGCCTTAAAGTATGTCTTTTCTCCAGTATCTTTGTGGATCCCCCAAGAAATAGTCACTTTCCCTCTGTGTTTTCCTCCCTAATCTACAACATTTTACATGATACAACATATTACCATAGGTTTTCCTTATGGCAGCCATGAGAATGTTCCTGGCAAACCTCCAACTATGTGATGCATAATTGACCCAGAACCCAACTGCTGAACTCTATAATTCATTGTTGCATTTGCATCAAAGCCACATTTCTCAGAAGTTATTGCCAGACAATGATCCAATGACTGAACCTGGCAGGGATAGCACAGCAGATCCATTCTTGAGAGATTTGAGAATCCTCTACAGATGACCTTGACTCAAAGATTCTCTTATGACCTTGCTGAAATTTGAATCCAATCTTCCTTCCTATAAGTCTTTGCTTGGGGTCAGACTTACATAGCAGTGTGAAAGCTCTCCAAGCATCCTTAGCTCTTTCTACATTTTCTCTCACAGATATTTCTCCTAATAAATTCTTGCATTTTTAATCCTACCTTGGCAATCACTTCTTACATATCTCTGTCACTAGAGTGTGAACTCAAGGGTTGAAGATATATTGTACGTATCTCTGTATTCCTATTTCATTGTATACTCTGATAATTAAGTTCATAAGAATCTTCTGAGTGAAAAACTTCCAGAACTATTTATTCATTACATTACAAAAATAAATACTAATATTTGTTGATAACCTATGGGCCAAATACTGAGCTAAATGCTCTATAAGAATTATTTCATTTAATCCTAACAATCTCTATGATAGTTATCTTAGAGGTGAAGAAAGTAAAGAATAGTGAGAGTACATGACTCTTCCAAATCATATCTAGTAAATAGTGGAGCTGAGATTTAAACTAAAAGATGTTGGGGATTCAAAGATGGCAACCTGCAGGGAGGCTGCTTCTGCTCTGGCTCCATGATGGGACAATAAAATGCCCAGGAAATTTGCTTTATTGCGAGGTGCGCGTAGGGGAAAAACTTTGCTCTAGCACAGCACTAGTCAGTTTGAGATTTCTTGAAGGATCAGATATTTGAGTGCAGCAATTGGAAAAAATATATTGCATTCATTCCAACCAAGTCTCGGCTGTGGCAGCCATCATTGCTCCCAACCCGCACTGGAATGGGGAGGAGCTAAATGCAAAGTGGGGTTGGTTCCACCACAGAGAGGCTGAGTTCATTAAGGAACCCTGCATTGGACCTAATTGTAGACACCTATGCTGCACCTCTGCTGCACCTCTCTTGCATGAGGGGAGGGGAGGGTCTCCCAGGTGCCTGCAAGGAAGAGGGACAGTAGCTATTTTGAGTAGGCTCTTTGGTAGAAGAGTTAGGAGATTGGAGTATGCTACTCCATGATCCTTCCAGGAGCCTGCTGTGGTTCACAGGTCGGACCCAGAAGAGCAGGTATGGAGCAGGTCCAGACTTCACTTAGCTCAGGGGGATTTGGGTTGGTGGAAGGTGGGGCACCTAGTTCACACCAATCCCCTCTCAACACCCCTCCCCAGCCCAGTGCAGTCAGAGAGTTCATGTGACACGCTAAGGCAGGACAGGAGCACACAATAATGCTGAGTCTGTGCCCAGGAAATCTGGAGGGAAAGTATATGTGTCCAGCAGAGGAAGTATTACTCTGCATTCACCCCCCCTGTGCTTAGACCCCACAAGAATCCTGAGTTTTAGATTCCCAGTGGAGGCAAAGGCCAAGCCCTTGGGGCATTCATTAACCCAAACTCTTCAAGGAAGTCTCCACCCAACAAAGCCCAGGAGACTGTGCTAGACACATGCTCTGCCATCCAGCCCTCCATGCTTAGAATATTACATAAACAACATTGTGAGATCACATAATTTCAGACTGAGGGACCCTGTAAACAAAACTCAGCATCTGCTCCCAATGCATAGTGAAACAACCTAAGTGGATATACTTCCAATTTTTCATGAATATTTTTTTCTGCTTTTGGGGTGAATTCGTGTACTATTTGGATAAGTTACTTGGTTCAGGGTTATATAAACATAATAGTTACTTTGTTTTTTATTTTACTTTGCTTTTTATTTTTTCTCTTTTCTTTTTTTCCTTTTTCTCTTTTCCCCTTTTCTTGTCTTTTCTCTATACTCCCTTCATTCCCAAATATTTTCTTCAGTGTAAATATTTATCTTTGCCCTACATGCTGAGAGTTGGGCTTTTGATCAGTACATCTAGTTTTTGTATTATATTGTGCCCCAGTCATAAAGTTCTCCTCTACTTCCTTCTACCCTTTCTTATCAGCCAAACTCTATTAATATCTCTTTAACCCTTCCTCCACTTTGTACCTCTGTCCCTTTCTATATTTTAATTTTTGTTATCATAATTTTTTCCCAGTAAATTCTACACCTCCTATATTTCCCTCTGCTCACACTCTGATCTTACAACCTCCTCTCTAACTTCCTTTTACATTTCCTTCTCTCTCAGGCTTCTGTAAGCTTACCACCTCTGAGCTCTAATTAGTTTATGCAATTAGACCCCTCACCATTAATACTGTGTAATCATTTTTGCTGTGAACAATAAACTCAATAACTATTGTATGCTTTGAATCCTGATATAGGTAATGGTTTATTACTGTTGTCACTGAAGGTAATTGTTAACCCTACCATTCATCTCATAGGTGGAATTTAACATTGTAATAGATATAGCAGGTACTAAGTAACCAATTTAATGTTGTTTATTATAAACATTGGTTGTTCATAGTCATTGCTTTTCATTAGCTTGTGAGAAACTGGAACTCTTAGGGGACACTAATAGGTCACAGGCTAGGGATGTGACTACTGAACTTAACTTTACTGACTATCCCCAACCCAAGTAAGGGACAGAACAAAACCCCAATCCAGCAACAAGACCCAAAGAGGAACATTCAGAAAGGGTTCTCAGGCCAGGTATTGACCCACACATCAAATCCAGTGAAAATCCTCAGAATAAATAAGACAATTGCTCACAATAACTCACACACAAAAAAAGAAGAAAGAGAATCCTCTTCAATGTAAGAACAAGAAGACCTTCAAAAAAATAAGGAAACAGGCAAGCAAATCTCCCTCCAAAACTAATGCTCCCCAATAAAAGGGTCCACTGATAGGGGATTGGATGAAAACCAAAAGAATAGCAACAACAATCTGATTACCAAAATGATCGAAGAATGAAAAGAAGGAAACAAAAGAACAATTAAAAGAAGATTTAAAGGAGGAACTAAGAAAGAAAACACTGGACATGAAAGAACAATTGGTCAAAGAAATAGATATAGTGAAAAGAAACATAACAGAAGTCCTAAAAAAGAAAAACACAATCAAAAAATTTAAAACTCACTTGAAGCTTCTATCTTTTTTAAGATGGAGAGAGGATGAATGAAACAGAGAGAATCAATTTGATGTATTTTTTCATCTGGTTTTTGTTTCCCCAACACTTAGTTGTGTATTTGGGGCTGGGATTTAAAACTGGGTCCTTACACATGCCAGGCAAGCACCTGCTGAGTAACTGCTGATCCACCACTCCAGCCCCTCACTCGAAGATTCCAATAACAGACTGCAATCTGTAGGAAATAGAACACTAGCTCTTGAAGGAAGAATCTCTAACATCGAAGGCAGGTAAAATAAGAGACAGTAAAGGAAAAAACTTAAAGAACATGACCAGAACATTTAACAGCTCTTGAGTGATGTGAAAAGACCAATCCTGAGAGTCATTGGAATAGAAGAAAACATGAAGGAACAAATTAAAGGTATAAAGAATACCCTCAATGAGATAATTACAGAAAATTTCTCTCATATTAGAAATGAGAAAGGCAGGCATGTACAGGAGGTGTTTAGGACTCCAAATGGACCTAATCAATTAAAAAATTCACCAAAACATATCATATTCAAAATGTCTAACAGAGAAAACAAGGGAAAATATTAAAACCTTCAAAATAGATGCATCAAGTGACACGTAGAGGCAAACAAATAAGGATCACTTTGGATAGCTCATCTCAGACCCTAAAAGCTAGGAGGGCTTGGAATGAAATATTCCAACTAAGTATAAACAATTGACAGGCAAGGATACTATGCCCAGAAAAACTCAGTTTCAAATTTGAAGAAGAAATAAAAACATTTCACAACAAGAATAACCTAAAAGAAATCATGGATAAAAAAACTGACTCAGCAAAGAGTATTCAAAGACAAAATTTACACTGAGGAACAAAAAATCAATTTCCAAACCCCAAAAACTGAAGAAGCTCAATAAAAAGCATAA
>PVKS010015937.1:0-44919 GCA_004027875.1 Aplodontia rufa
TTCAAGAGTTTCCTAGTAAATACTGAAAAGTTTCTTTGAAAAGATAGAGCTTCTGGGGCTGAAGCGGTGGCTCAGTGGTTACGGCGCTTGACCGGCAAGCGTGAGTACACGGGTTCAAACCCCAGCACCCACGTACACAACTAAGTGTCAGAGCAACGAAAGCCATGTAAAAAACTCAATAAAATTGATTCTCTCTGTCTCTCCCTCTCTATCTCACTGTCCTTCTCTCTTAAAAAAAAAAAAAAAGAAAGAAAGAAAAGAAAAGATAGAGCTTAGAGCTAGAAAAAAAATTTTTTTAAAGAGAGAGGGACAGTGGGATAAAGAAAGAGAAAGTGAGAAAGAATTTTATTTAGTTTCTCATGTAGCTTTTGTTGTTCAGAGACTTCGTTGTGTACGTGGTTCTGGGGTTTGAACTTGCGTCCTTGCACATGCAAAGCAAGCACCATAATGGCTGAGCCACCACCCCAGCCCGCAGAGCTAGAAAAAAATCTTGAAAAAATCACGAATGCCTAATTTGGGGCCCCAGGTATTAGCTATGGTATCTCCAGAAAGCCACATAATCTCTCTGTTCTATTTAAGCTCTTGTAAATTAAAAAAAAATCTATCAAACTCTTTTAAGAAATATAATTTATTTTAAATTCAGTGAAATATCGAAGGAAACCAAGAAATACACCCTGCAAAAAGATGGGCAGAATCCAAGGTAACAGTAAGGTACACTCACTTTCTAATGCTTATCTCTCTCTCTGATGTTACGCTTCTTAGAACATTTGTCACCCTCCATTCTTATTCAGCTTTTCTGTTTCCATGATCATAGTGGCTGTCCTTTACTGGATCTATTGATCTTTATTTGCTTAGTTATTTATATATGTACCATGGATTAAACCCAGGGGCATTTAACCACTGAGCCACATCCCCAATACTTTTTATTTTTTATTTTGAGGCAGGGTCTTGCTACATTGCTTAGGGCCTCACTATATTGCTGAGACTGGTCTTGAACTTGAGATCCACTTGCCTCAGCCTCCTGAACTGCTGGGATTATAGGCATGTACCACCATGCCCAGCCTTCACATCTTTAATTTACTGACTTACTGCTGGATTATTTTTTAAAAATATTTAATTGACAAAGATACATAATGTAATATTGTGATATAGCTATATATATGTCTAATTATTATATCTAAGGTCCCTAGAACTTGTTCATCTTGTAACTAAAAGTTTGTGCCCTTTTTACCAATATCCTCCCATATCTTCATTCCCCCTAGCCCTTGGCAAACATATTTCTACTTTACTTTTATGAGTTTGGTTTTTTAGATTCAATGTAAAAGTGAGATCACACAGTATTCTGTGCCTAGCCTGATGTGCTAACGTAGTATAATATTCTCCAGATTTATCCATGTTGTCACAAATGGTAGGATTTTAACCTTTTTATGGCCAAAGAGTATTCAATTTATATGCACACACATACACATACATATATACACATAACTATGCCAGATTTTCTTTTTCCAGTCATCCATCAGCACACACTTAGGTAGTTTTCCTACTTTGTCTAATGTAAATAATGTTCCAGTGAACGTGGAGGTACAGATTACTGGATTTCTGGAATTCATATCCACAGGGAGAAAAAAAATCACATTTTAGTAGCTCATCATTTCAGGTCAGACCATTCCACTTGAGTCCTGGACCACTGGTAAGCAATAAGTAGTCTAATCCTGAGTCAGGTGTTTGCCTTGGCCCGATATTTGTATCCCAAAATGAGCCTTGCCATGCAGCCTAGTGGGTCCTTTCTAAGGACTTAAGCAGCAAAGAAGCAGCAGGAAACGAGTCTCTCTTATATTTACTTAATCTCATTTTCTCATCTGCCAAATATGGGTAAGCGATCTTATAATTTTTCCTTAGGATAGAGGTATTTTATTGACCTTCTATTTAAATAAACTTATAATGGCATATTTTACTTCACTGCTTTGTCAGCAAATGCCACAGACAATTCATTTCATATAATTTATATCACTAATGATGTTTGTCCTTACATTTAATCTACTTTTCAATATTTGCATACACAACTGTTGGCTCCAAGGTGTATAGACGTTGACTAACTTCTTGGTATGCCTTATGGAGACTGGTTTAAGGACTCCTATTTGTAAAACACTTTAGACTCTACAAAATGCGCCAGCATTGACACCATCATTCCATGTGACAATCTGCAGTGGCTGTGGAGAAGGTTGCATAGACTTCCTTCCAAGGCTTGGGTTCCTATTTCTGCTGAATCTCCATTGCACTGAGGCCAGAGCTCTGTTTGGCTGGGCCTCAGGTATTCCAGCAATGTTTGCTTCTCAAGATAGAAGGCTGCCAGATGCATGATTCATAATTTCATTTTTAAAATGATAAAAATAACTCCACAGACAATCCCAAGTGCTAAGTGTTAAAGAAAAAAATTACTCAATGATACTATAGTAAATCAGACTTCATTCAGGACCATCACAACAGGTATAGGAACCAAGGCAATAGAATTTTACTGTGGGAGAGAGAGCCTGGGCTCAACTCTGCATACAGAATTTATAGCCAAGAAGCAGAATGGGGAACAGGGGTAGTCAATGGATGGAAAAATGCCAAGAAGAAACATCAGCAGGGAGAGGCCTTCTGACTAAGTCAACCTAAACAATTCTTGGTGAAGCCACTTAGGGTGATCAGACATCAACTGGGGATGGTGGAGCATAAGAAACCACATCAGATATTCAGGGTGATCAGATACCAACAATAGTGGATTCTTGTTAAACTATGTTAGCAGAATTCCTGCTAAGATTGTATTTTGCAAGGAAGATGAGTCTAAGAGAAGTTTCAGGAACCTTACTAAAGTTTGATCAGGCAAAGATTCTAAAGGAGAACATCAGGACAGAGATGATTTGAAAAGCGGAAGGGTGGGGGCTAGACGAGCAGTGCCCAGTTCTAAAGTAAAGAAAGAAACTGTGGTCATTAATGTAGTTCAGAAACTATTTTCTTAATTACCCTAAGGACAGCTCAAGGTAAGCTCTTGTTCTTTCTTATTACAAACCTCTTGATATGTTCCATTATTATAAAAATCTTGTGTCGTTATTACTATATTCACATCACCTTAGAGGTTAAATAAAAAGCCTGTAGTCTTCTCACAGCTAGCTTAAAGAACCAAGTGCCCCGCAGAAAAAGGTGAGTTATTTAAAGATAAATCCACAAAATGTTGATTCTGCTCCTCTGTGGGTTTCTCCTACTTAGAAAAAGAATATCACATGTAATTGTACCCACCACTTCTATCCTGGATTCATCTTTAAAGATGAATTTTAGGAAAATAGCATAAGAAATCCAATAGCAACTTGTGTTGGATGTGTTTCTTATCAGCTTCCCGGTTTCCAAATTCATGAAATATTAAAGTTGTTGGAGCAAAAACCAAGTCTCCAGTACCTGAAACATTTATCTGGAGCTACACTAAAAATATAAAGAAGAACAGGAAAGAAAAATAAGTCAATACAACCATAATATTCGTTCCTCCCAGAATGTGTATTCTGAAAGATAAACACTGAGAGACCATCAAATGGGGTCCTGCCTACCTGTATCTTGTGTTCTTCAGCTCCTCAGACTACTCTTGGCCCTGTGCAAATTGAAACAAGTATAAAATTACTGCCCACTGCAGGAAAACCATTCTCTGGGAAGACTGGGGTAATGAGAACCGAGGCTGGCACTGCTTCTACTCAGATCACTGTGACTTGTGCTGATCGTTTAACTTCTGCTTTGTTTTGTTCTTCTATGAACATATTTTAATTATACACAATGGGTTTCGTTGTTGCGTATTCGTACACACACATAACTTACTTTGCTCAGATCCACTTTGCCATTACCCTCCCTTACCCTATGCTTCCCCCTCTCTCCATCCTCTCTTTTCTAATAGTCTCTTTTCTACTTTCAAGTTATCTTTTCCCCCTCGATTCCACAAATGAAGGAAAATATGTGACACTAGTCTTTCTGAGTATGGCTTATTTTAATATGATCTCCAGTTGCATCTATTTTCCTGAAAATGGCTTGATTTTGTTCTTTCATATACTGAATAGTACTCCATTGTGCATCTTACACACACACACACACACACACACATACACCCCATCACATTTTATTTATCCATTCACCCATTGATGGGCACCTAGGCTGATTCTGTACTTGACTATTGTGAATTGTGCTGCAACAAACATGTGAATATAGGTATCCCGGTGGAATGCTGTTTTTTTCATTCCTTTGAGTATATACTATAGAGCGGCACAGCTGGATCACATTCTTACTTTTTTGAGGAACTTCCATAGTGATTTCCATGGTAGATGTACTAATTTTACATTCCCGCCAATAGTGCAGTAGATCACATGATAATACCTGATCTACTTACATCAATAGGCTTTTTAAGATACAAAGTAAGATGTGAAAATTATTTGGAAATGTTAATAACTGCTGTGAAGATAAGTTTTTTTTATTTTCAGAACATAAAGGATAGTATTTTTTTTCTGATCTTAGCCACTGACTGCAGAGAAGTTTCTTATCTAATTTTCTTTTTCTTGCATATCACAGTACAGGAAAAATAACTATTCCATACCACCAGGGCTCCTAGGTTTCTGCTTATACTTTTCTGAAAATACTTGAGGATTTTACTAGCATTACTCTCAAGGCCCTGTTGGCTTCTGACTGCTGCACAGTCCCAAAGCCAAAACCCCACTTTTAGGTATCTAAATCTTTTCTGAGTATCCATTGCTACATTAACATGCCACTCCAAATTCACTAGCTTCAAATAACGGCAAACATTAATTTTGTTCAAAAATGTGCAACTGAGGCAGAGATTAGGAGAGATGGTTCATTTTTTGTTCTACTGGATAAATAAAGGCAGCCTGACCATGATCTGGAAGACCCACTTCCAAGATAGTTCACAGTTGGTATGGGCCATCACCTAAGAACTTACCTGGAATTGTGGGACTGTCCATGTGTGCCTCACCTCAGTGTGTTCAGGCTTCTTCACGGCCTAATGACCAAGGGCAAGTATCCTGAGGAAGGAGAAAGTATCTTGTTTCCCAAGACTACTGCCTGGAAACTATCATAGTGTCTTTTTCATCTTATTTTATTTTCTCCTGTCCTATCACAATGGCAGAACCACCTAGAACAACAATGTATAATAATTATGATTGCAAAGATTCTTATTTTTTTCTTACTTAAATGGCAATGCTAATGTTCCCAATGGAGTTGGCACTGGCATATGTTCATTTTGAAACATCAAAGAAGTATTCACCTATTTCTAGTTCACTAAGAGATTTTGTCAATAATAAATGTTGAATTTTTTGTTAAATGCTTTTTTGGTATCAGTGAATATGACCTTATGATTTTTCTCTTTTAATCTATTAAAATATACTCAACTACTAAATCTTCCTTGTTTTCCCTCAATAACCTGACTTGGTAATAATGTCTTGTTTTTTTTTTTAACACATCCTTGTATTTATTTATATAATATTTGATAAGTCTGTCTTTCCCACACCAAGGTCTTTGAGCTCAGAAGACATTTAGTATTTAATGTTTACTCCAAGTCAAGAAGGTGACTGGTACACAGAAAGTAGTTAGAAATATTTGTAGAATTGATTAAATATATTGCAGGTGTTGAATAATTCTGTATTGAAGTTCTCTCTGTCCCATTTCCTGAAAAATATTACATATGTGATTAACAGACTTTTGATCTATCATTCACTTTTCTCTACTGTGTGCAATGCTTGATCAAGGTTATCTACAACCACAATGTTGCAAAAAAGCAATGAACTAAATTCAAATTTTAAATATATCTGCCAGATTTCCAGTGTTTCCTTGGTTGAAGATATGATGATGAGCTCCAAAAGTAGCCTTAATCACAAACAATCATATTAACCATTGGGAAAGACATTACCACTGTTTATACTTTCAAAATCAATACTTTAAAAACAATATGCAAGGCCAAAAGAATGCCAGATAACCAAATTCAAGCCCTGAATCCAGGCCCTTATTCACAGACTGACACATTCAACATCATTGCAACTTATATTTCAAATAGAATATTTTAAAATGTTTAATAAAATTCCAAATGCAGAACCAAAAGCCAGAAATTGAGGAATTGATAATACAAGCTTACACAACAGATTTGATGTATAAATTTTAGTAATATTCTTCAGAGAGGTCACTTAAATAACTATAAAATTTAAAGTTACTGGACTAACTTATATGCAAAATAGACATTAAAAACTAACTCCATCATCTAGAAGAGTTAAAGATTCAACAAACAACATAATTTGTATATTATAGATATTTATAATTAGACAATCCCAGAAAGGTAGTGGAATTAGAGACCCCTTAAGAGTACTAAATGAGAATATGAATGAAATGTATATACAAAAGTCTAACACAGAACCTGGCATGTTGTAGGCACTGAATAAATATTTGGATTGAATCTATTTCAGTTGTCATGGGTTGAAAATAAATATTCAGATGCAATCTTTGCAACAAAAGTCACTTTTTTTACCATAGTTCAGAAACTGCAGAAATATAAGCCACATATATTACATACACAGTAATAGCATTCTTAAAGATAGACAACAGAAATGGATTTAGAGTGAGACAAACCAAGTTCCAGTCCCAGTTCTCCCACTTACCAGCTGTCTGATGTTGAAAATTTCACTTAACTTGTCTGAGTATTCATTTTCTTATTCATAAGAATGGAAATAATAGCACCTTGAAACTTATTTTGCAGGGTTATTGTGAGCATAAAATCAAGTGATATAATCCATTGGAAAGAACTACATAAATCTAAGATATCACAATCATTATTGTTATTGTACTAGTATAATTTTGTTCTCCAAACATGGATGAATAGCTTTGGAAAATGACAAATTCATCTGTGGTATTATAGAAATTTCAACAGGCATATGAAAATTAATACATGCTTGTAGCTTCCCAAAGGTATAATGTTTTATAGGAATAATATATCACTACAAATCATAAATAATAGATAAATTTTGCACTTAACACAGTGATTAGGGCCCACACAGGTTTCATCAGAGAAGTTCATTTAGGATTTATAAACAAACGATTCCAAAGTAGCAAGAAGAGTGCAATATAACAGTGACCTTAAAACCATTCAGTGACTCACTAGAGAAGTCTCAATTCTGCAACAAATTTGCAAACATTTAAAAAATTACAGATAAATTGGCTAAGATATAAAATATAAATCACTTTTGGGGAGGCTGATACAAATAATTTTTTTGAAGAAATTAAATATGTGTCACCTAATTCATCTCAAAATAACGTTTAGAAAAACATTCAGAGGCTTTAAACATAAAAAGTAAATCACATATTGAGACACCTCTGCAATAATTGAATATTTTATTTTTCACAATAAGGTGCTAAACTCTGAAGCATGGTTTCCTAGTAACAACAGTAATACTAGATAAATAAAATAGAATTCCACTTACAGCAATCACCTACCATTTAGTGTCCATCAAGAGGTTGAAATCACTTGAATGCTTGCTTTTTTCATTTCCATCATTATAAAAATGAAAAAAAAAATGGAATTGACTTTCTAAATATACAATTTCTTTTCTCCAAATTTAGAGAAGATATTGAAGTGGTGCCCCAACATTCCCCTTATAGTGTGGGTCCTTCCCAGCAAGCATGTGGTTATCCTCATCAAGGTCATCCTCCCAGAGAGGACAGGAGGAGGCTTCCCACTGCTGTAAATCTCTGGGGCTGAGGCCAACATCACCCCAATCCACTGAGGTCTGGAATTCCACACTTAGGTGGAGTCTTTTGTTCCTAGACTATTTAAATGCAAATATTTCAATATACTCTAATTATAAACCCTTTCACCAAATTAATGGTTGGACATATATGAGAATTTTGCTTAAAAAAAAGATTCAGAAACTGTTAAAGATAAAATATATAAATAACTCAGTAGTTACTACTACCAAAATAGAGTATATCCTGATTACACTATGCTAACAATGATAATTCCATGTCAGTGACTAGCTAAGAAATAAGCAAGTGGTATAATTCTAATCAATAAAATCTAAAATAGAAGTCTACTACAAAGTCTTCTTCACTGCTTTAAAAAAAATGAACAGAGATAAAGATACCTTCTTCTCCCATACAGCATTTTTTGACTGTGATGCCTGGAACTACTCCAGCTCTTTTGTGGCCACAAGCAAAACTGAAACCAAAGTTTTGAGATGAAACTCAATTCCCTGCTTCTGCTGGCAGGTTTGACTGGGGTTTCTCTGATGCTTTGGGCAGTGAATTTGCAGGCCTTTACAACCAAGAAATGTTGCAGTTTTGCAGCAGATCTCAGCAGCTCACCATTAATTTCTTCTTTCCAAATTCTTGTCTCAAGAATTTGAAGAATGAAATCCACAGACCAGGATATGTATAAAAGTAAGATTTATTTAAGAACAGAAACATGAACAGAACTCTTGCAGTGCAAGACTGGACTAAATAGCAGGTTTTCTGCTACCAAGTGTGTTAATGTAAGGGTTTATATAGCACTTGGGTCACTACTATTGGTCAAAATTTATGCTAATTAGGGCTTGGAAATTTACTAAAACTATCGGTCAACTCTCCAGTCCATATTCCATTCAGGTATGCCCACTTCTACTTTCTCCTTGCAGGTCAGGAAATGCAAGATTGAGGTAGTTGGGTGGTCAGTGCTTACAGGTTCCAGGTTGCAGCACCACATGAAATGTACTTCTGCAGTGAACATCTGAACACTGTATGCAGGCTGGCTGCTATGGGGTGACAGGGAGACTCACCCTGGCTTATTTCTGCCCTGGCTTACCATGCCTTAGGCCCACAGTGCATGCATGGCAGGCTCCACGTAGCCACAGGCCATGATTTCTCCCCTGGGCTGCCACTCTGACACTCCCTGGCAGGGACCAGCGAGCTGGCTGCATGGCTTGGCAGCCAAAGCACGTCAAAACTACCCTAAAGATGAGCCAGTATACTAAGGATAGCAGAAGATAATAACAGAAATAACTCAGATTCCTGATGTCATTGAACTACTAAATTAAGTAATCCTGGAGCTGCCCTACCTCTGGACTTCTTATTATGTAGGATAATACATAATTTTACTATATAAACCAATTGAGTTGGAATTTATCTATTATTTTTCAGCCAAAGGCTAACTACTACAGAACATATGCCAAATGAAGAGATGTGGATTGAAGGATAATTTAATTCCATAAGTTAATAGATGGTTAAATAAGACAGAGAAGTCTTTAACAGTGTTTCTCAGAATTCTTTTTGTCCTTAGCACATCTGATTGAATATTTTTAGACAAACTAAAACATGTAAATGACTTTGGAAAGACAGATATCTAATACACTAGCTAGTAGAATTCAAAGTCAAAGTTTTCTTTCCCAAGGAATAATAAGTGGCCAATGCTTCTACCCACCCCTAGGCACAGCTTAATATATATATCCAGTCTCACTCCAGACTCTTCTATTTACTGCTATCATAGCACTTGCCATATTTTAACATTTAGTTGTTTATCTGTGAGCTCCTGGAAAAAAGAAACTATGTCCTACTCAATTTTCTACCTTTGGCCCCTAGTTTGGTGCTATTGATGGAATAAATGCAGGTAGGAATAAAAGAGTGAATGAACAAATAAATGGATTGATTTAAAGCAATGACTTCGTTCATTTGAAGCTAAAGAAGAAAAGAAACAAATTGGAAATGTAATGAAGAGCAGGAAAAAATCTGAGTTCAGATATGATTAAAAAAAATAACTTTCCAGTAGATCACTTGCTCTCCTGATAAAGCCTTCCTCTCTTTACTTGTAGTTTATTCACAAGTGTGAATGTGTGAATAACCATCATTTTTCACACTCTTCAAGACCTTCATTGTGAGTGCACTCAAAAGCTCATACTATGCTTTAAACAACAATCACCGTGTACTTAACAGTTATTGTAAAATGACAGGTAGCCTAGACAGAATAATTTAATACTTCAGACTCTGAAAAGTCCTGTACCCTGATGGTAGCAATGTAGGATACCTGGAATTAAAATCTAACCCATACATAATTTCCTCTCCTTCGTACTTTGCAATGCCTTCCCCAGTGCCACTGCACGTTCTTTCACTGTTCACACACACAAACATCAAAAGCTGAAATGTGAGATCAATGCTGTCTTAACCCTATATAACCAAACATCAATTTATGGTTTCTAGAAAACTTAACAATTAAAAAGATGATATACCTGTTCAACATTAAAGAGATATGGATGATCCAATTAACTTAAAAGAAAAAGAGACATTGTTTTCAGAGAATTGAAAGAAAGCCAAAGAAATGAGCTACCCAATGCTTTGTTTGAACTTAAAGTCTCATTCATTAGAATCAAAAGCAGATCATTAAATTCATTGGCTAAATAATAAAAAAAAAATTAGAGTTTTATTTCACTATTGACACAAGATTCTGGGTTAACTTCTGCACATAGAATGCATCTTTGGTACATATTCTTCACATTTGTACATAAACTTCACATTTTAGAGAGCATTATAAAAGTAAGCCAAGAACTAGCATGAAAATTCATATATGAGACCAGGAGAAGACAAATTTAAATTGTTACTTAGAACTCAAGAAGTGTGATTACAGAGCACTTGTGTAGTTATTTTTGTAGAATCATCAATGATTCAGTCAAAGGGTCACTAGCCTCAATTGTTCAGTACCACATTAACCACTGGCAGCTTAGGCTCTGAGTGAAAAATATTTATAGAAATACAGCATTTATAGGTATCCAGGATAACAGATTCTCTATGTCATGTCTTCTATGATTCATAAGTCTTGTGCTTTGTTAAAGCGTATCAAATATAGAAAAGGGAAGAATGACCACTGTAGAAAACTAAATGTTATGTGTGTGTTTGTGTGTGTATGTAGACATATGATATGTATGGGTATGCATATATATATATGTGTGTGTGTACATATACATATATTTATATATGGAAAGGTTCAAACAGTAAATTTTAAAACTTTATTCAATAACAACTCACTGAGATTACACTCCATGTAATATTTGTTATATGCTATGTATTGATTTTTAAAAAGCCTGATTTGTCAGCCATGCACTCAAAAAATCTTACCATATCTTGTTAATGGAAGTGGTTCTTAGCTTATTTTCTCCCACAAAAGTCAACACAAACTATTGACATCAACATCCTATGGATTTTGGGTCTGAGCCTGATGCCAAATGCAAGGAGAGTTTTGGGGAGCCTAGAAGTGAAGTCTGCATATTGGAGTTTGGCCAGAGGGCAGATCTAGAGGTTTTAAAATACTGCTCCAAACACTTTTGGACAGGCTTCTGACTGTTTCAATCAATAGAGTAGAGTGACAGTGATCCTGGGTGACTTCTTAGAAAAAATTTCCATCTGATTCTCTTGGAATTCTTGCTCTCTGATTGCCTCCTTCAAGGACATTTCTTACTGGAACCCAGACAATGTTCTGAGATGCCCAAGACATATGGAGTGGCCATGCATAGGTTCTCTAGTTGACAGTCTTGACTGATCCCTTCTTTTGAATCATACAGTTGAAGGCATATATCTAAGGGAAGAAATCTCTGTATCAGTGGTTTCCAACTTTTAGCGTGCAACAGAATTAATTGGAAGGCTTGTCAGAACATAAATTATTGATTCCCACTGGTAAAGTTTCTGATCCAGTAGATCTGGGGATGAGCCCTGACAGCATTTGTAAAGTTTCAAGTGGATGTGGAGATCATACTTTGAGAATCAGTGTTCTAGATTAATCAAGTGTCAAGCATGGGTGAGTCCCCAGTATCAAGAAGCAGAGATAAGCCAGTCTGTTCTATCTGAATTCCAGCCCCACAACATCCACAAGCATAATTGTTCCATTTTTTCCCATTCAAGAAAGTATATTAGAATGAAAATGAATAAAATGGCATAATAGGAAATTTCTAATTCTTCCAATTGATTTTTTTTTCTTTTTTCTTTTTTAAAGAGAGAGGGAGAGAGAGAGAGAGAGAGAGAGAGAAACACTACTTTATTTTATTTAGTTTTTCATGTGGCTTTTATTGCTCTGAGACTTAATTGTGGTGCTGGGGTTTGAACTCGCGTACTCACGCACGCTGGGCAAGCACGGTAACTGCCGAGCCACCGTTCCAGCCCCTTTCCAATTGATTTTTAAAGTACAGGAGTCACAGACTTTCATGCTCTAGTGATTTGCTTTTGTTATCCATTCTAATGCATTACACCTCACAAAATATCTCTGTATACTTTCAGCATCTGGGAGTCTCTTCTGCTTAAGAGTGGAAGGGGCCAATGGAGTTTATATGCCTGGGTTAAAATCCCAGTTTAGCTACCTTCTGTCTGTGTCTGACCTGAAGCAAGATACTTAACCTTTCTAAGCCTTCATTCCTCCATTCCTAAATTGCCTGAGAAGATTCTTGTGGTCATTCAGTGAGATAATGCCTTCAAGGTAATGCTTAGCATTGAGAAGTCACTCCATAAATATTTTGTGACATAATATGTGTCCTTCTCCCTCTCTGAGCATCAGAACACTTTGAAAAAACCAGGATAAAAATATTTTCTTCATGGGTGCTTATTAAAATTAAATAATAGCCAAGTGATAAATATTCAATAAATAGCAGTTGGTATTAGCTATTTAGTAGGCACATTTCCTGATACAGAAAGCACAAGTCAGCAAATTTGTTCTACAGAAACGGAGCTCTCAGGGCTATGGCAGGTTGATGCAATGCAGAGTGCCCTAGCCTGGAATTGCCCATAGGGGAGTAGGTGATATTTAAATTTCCATAATCAAAGGGATTCCTGAAAATCTGCCCACATATAATCTGAAGCTGGAGCAAGCAATGCACTAAATCACACAGATCCTGGCAACAGTGTCATGTCCAAGCTGTGGTGAATCAAAAAGCATATATCTCTGTTGTTTCCCAACCCCCAGTATCTGCTCTTCTTTCTCCCCTTTGTACCCAAAGTACATGTTCTAAGTACCATTCCTACTAGACCCCACACTGATTGATTAGATGTGCAGCAAATCCTTTGGACTATTAATCAGTTATGAATATATCAGCTAATAACTCTGAAATGATATATTTAATAATGAAGATGGACTTCAAAAAAAAATAGGAACCTTGAGGGTCCCACAGAATAAATCTATAGTAAGGTAATGATGAGTGAGAAGAATGCCATTTTAAAACAGGACTTTTTTCAGTCTTGTTAAAGTACAACAGACACATCGGAAGCTACTTTCTCCCTGCTGTGGCCTATCGCAAATTGTACGCGTCATAGACCTACCTTTCTCTAACATTCTTTTCTTATGTTTCCTTCTTATTATAACTAGAAGAAGGCTGGAAGGAAACTTAGATAAATTTTTTTTTTCTTTTTGGATGGGGAAGAATTTTCTAAATAAAAATTCACAAAGTAAAACATATACATACTTGACTTCATAAAAATTGAATCCCTCCCTATGTTTGAAAGCACCACTTAGCTAAATTAAAACTGGAGGCAAATTAATGCTGCAAAACATTTATATTCCTAATACACAAATAATTCATACAAATCAATAAATAAAATCCTAATATCCCGAAACAAATGCAGGCTAAAATATAAGTAGAAAGTTTACATTTTAGTAAATAAAGGATTGCAAATTTAAATTACCTTTAAAATACCTTTTTCCCTCATAACAAATTAGCAAAGATTTACAATAGGATAAACATTCATTAAGAACAATATTCTGTGTCATTTTGTGAATTTTTTTAAATTGGGTTGATTAAATAAATTTTAAGTTATAAAAATGTTTTCAGTCCTTGATTGTATAAGCCTACATCTATGGAAATTTGGAAAATTTCTTTGGAAAATAATAATAATTTCAATTACAATTAAAGTATAAAGATGTTATCCACTGCTTTATTTGTAGCAGCAAAATTTGTAGAAAAACATATAATGAACACTAAGATTTGGAGCTTTGTATATTCACAGAAAAATTGTGCAATTTTATGACTTCAAACAGTTCTTAATAACTTTGGAAAATACATATGAAAATGGAAATAAAATGAAGATACAAAGCATAGCTTTTGAAATATTTTTATGGTAGCTATCTGGAGCGCTCCATTGAAGGTTATTCTGAAATACCATCTGGGCTCTGCAGGAAAGAAGGCTGTGATCTCTAAATATATGCCATGGACCTCAAAGGTGGGGAGTCACAGCACACCTGCACTCTCTGTGCCATCCCAAGTAGTGTATGCGACATGGTTTCAATCACTTATCAGCATATGTAAATGTGCAGAGTATGTGAGCACCTGTTGAATCAGGACATTGTAATATTGTATTGCGGGTTTAGGATGATTTGATCTCCTTCCCCTTCTCCTTCAAGTTTGGATTTTTCAAGTTTTGCATTATCAGATTCAGGACACACAGGGAGGACAACCTGGATATCCCCTAAACCAGGTCCATAAGAAGCTGATGTGAGAGGTGCTTCATCTTTATAGGGAGGAAAGGAGCCTCCTAATCTGAAGACAAAGAGATCAAATAGTCCTTTTAAAGTTGCCCCCTGGTTTATTTCCCTTAGCACATACTCATTCTGTCCCTATCCTATTTTTCCATGCCTTTCCACTCTTCTTCACCTAGTACAAAAACATTCTGGTTTAACCCCATCCTTGGGTCTTCCCTTCTTTACAATGGTTCCTGTGTCAACTAAAACTTATACTAAGCAGGGGCTGGAGGGGCTGGAGCAGTGGCTCGGCAGTTACGGCACTTGCCTGGCATGTGCAACTACACGGGTTCAAACCCCAGCACCACGTACACAACTAAGTGTCAGAGCATCGGAAGCCACATGAAAAACTCAATAAAAGTTTATTCTATCTGTCTCTTTTTCTCTCTCTGTCCTTTAAATAAATAAATAAATAAATAAATAAATAAATAAATAGGTGCAGGAGCAGTGGTTCAGCGGTTTTGGTGCTTGCCTGGCATGCACAAGTACGCAGGTTCAAACCCCAGCACCACGTATACAATGAAGTCTCAGAGCCACGAAGGCAACGTGAAAAACTAAATAAAATTATTTTTTAAAAAACTTACATTAAATAAATCTGTATGCTTTTCTCTTGTTAATCTTTCCCTTTGTTACAGGAGTTTCAGGCAATAAATTTAAGATAAGTAGAACCTCATCTACATTAAGCACATGTAGGTTTTATATTAACTTTTTTAAAATCTTCAAATTGTTCAATTTTTTTTGTCTTTTTTCCCACATTTTTATTATAGCTATAGATAATGATGGGATTCGTTGTTACATATTCATACATACACACCATATAACAATATAATTTGCCCAATATTCCTCCTTATCAAATGATGTTGTAACTAGAGTATTGCATTCACTCTGTGGAAGTCTTCAGGCATGGAGAAATATAAATTTTGGAGAGATTCTGTATGTGCTTTCATTTCTTTTTCCAGAAAGGAAATGTATTATTAGAATTAGGAATTTCTTTCCCAGTCGGGGCTAGCTCTAAATCTGTTCAGATTTGGTTATGAATAAGAATGTGACCTTTTGTATCCTATAGAAATGTGAGCACTTGAAAGAAGATTTCTGTGAATGAGCTAAAAAAAAGAATCAATTTTTGTCTGTATAAATAGCCAAAGGACCTAGAACTAATAAATTCCACATGCGAAAGTGTCAGTCTTATGGTGAATTTTTAAAATTTTAAAGCAGCTAATGATACTTTTATCTTCTTTTACTAATTTGTGTACTGCTGAGTCATCTCTACACTTGCAGCTGAGTTTGGTATTTTCAAAGTTCAGATTTCTTTGCAAACAGTGCCTACCAGGTAGAGAAGTGAGTGAGCGTGGTTTCATGGCAGAATTTCTTCCACTGTGTTGGATGCCTCAGAATTGGGAACCACAGGCTGCTGGGAGTCTGGGACAAAGGACCCAGATGCAGCTTTCCCTTTAATTAGCTCTGTGACATGAGACAAGTCATTTTCTCTGTTCTCTTTCACATTTTCCACATTTGTATAAGAAAATATACTGTTACTGCCCTCCAGGGCATAATATATGAGCATAAATTGAGTAAAAGACGTGAGAAGCATAAGCCAGAGGGAGGCCATCTTTCCTACTGGGTCTCACCCCCAGATGACTGCATACAAATCCCTCCTGAGGTGTCAACTGATAATTAGGATGTTAATGAGCAGCCAGGCAGACAGCAGTGTTTGTGCTTCTAAAAGTAAAAGTACATTGCAGAATTGGTCTCTATCAGCAAGATGTCCAGTATTGACCCCAGGAAGCTGTAGGGAAAGATGTCAACTATACTTTCCTCATAGCCTCACACAGCTATCTTGAAACTAAAATCCATTAGGACAATTATGCACTGTTTTCTAATAATTCACTTCAGCCATGCTTAAGTGAGTTTCTTACCTTGCTCTCAGTTCATGTTTGTTTTTCTCTGCTCCTTCAATATGCTCTCCTAGTCCTAGGAACACTAGAATAAGTGCTAAGATTCCCAGAGTGGGAATAAGACTTTGAGAGCTAGTTAGTTATTGGAGAAGGTCTGTATAAAACTAGTTATTGGATAGGTCTATATAACTTTAGTGTCTTTTTGGTAAAATTTTAACATGCCAAGATACCCAAGACCCAGAGGGGAAAATATTGACAGATTTGACTAATTAAATTTTTTTTCCTTCGGCAAAAACACTACAAAGACAAAAACACAACATAAACTGGAAGTAGTTTCAACAAATGACAAAGAAGTTAATACCCATAATTTATCAGCACGTCCACAAATTAATACTTCAAAACATACATATTTTCTCAGAGATGCCTTGATGGATCACCAGTCTAAACCAAGGCACCCCTTCACATCCTGGCATAGCCCCTTCTCTTTCTTTTCTCACATGTTTATCTCTGGCAGCATTTAACAAATGCCTAGTATGCACAGGTATAATGCTACATACTACCTGTTCATACACAGACAGAAAAGAGCAGCATAACAATTGTTATCACAGGCTGCATTGCATCACTTGGCAAAATATTTACATTTCCAGATTGTACACTTCATTTTTTAAGTGATCTAAACTCAAGCAGCCCAAAGAATGAACAGTCCTGCTTTTTAATTAAATTTTTAGTAAAATGTATAACCTAGGTAATTTTACTTTATGTGTAAAATAATTTAATTGCATTAAAACTATATTCTGTTTTCTCCTTAAGTAGAAAGGTAGTATGACTTTCGGAGAGATTTTTTCGATGTAATATAAAAGCCAATCAAAATATACACATGTAATTAAGTAGGTGACGAAAGCATGTGATGCAGCATTTTATATAAAATTAAAGATATTCCTGAAACCTAATTCTGTCCCATGGATAACTATTTCTGCGTGATTAAAATTGTATAATATCACATGGAGCATTAAAAAGAAAAAAGCTTTTTTCTATATGTTGTCTATAAGTATGTTTTAGAAAAATAGCTATCTCCACTAAAATTGATTAGCGACAAATCATTGATTCATTCTTTTGCTTAATAGAAGTGTTATTTTTCCAATTGTGCAGCCTTTTAACTGCTCTCCATCTAAGGAATAGTAAAACCTGAATTACCCCTATTCTCCTGTTTCCCCTAGCTTGTCAGTACTATGATTTCCTCGGGAAAAGAAAGCCAAATCTTGAATCACCTTAAAACCAAATAATTCAGAAATTGTGTTACTTACATTACACCATTTTCAATTACGGCATATGATTCTGCAACAAGCTAGGTGACCCCTGCATCAGGACAACCAAGCAAGGGGTTAAACCCCTACCCCAGGTTGCCTGAAAATGCTGCCAACTGGACACCAATTAGGCTCAATGGAACAGCAGGAGCTCCTTGCGGCCATGTGGATGAGCATAATTGGCAGCAGGGAAGGTGCAAGGGTACAAACTAGACGCAGGGACATAAATGGAATAAAGCAAAAGTGGAACAGGAAGGTTCAGTCAGGGGCGAAGCTGAATCTGGGCTTTGGTGTGCATATTCTTTATGTGACTGGCTTGATCTGACAGGAACTTTCATCTCACCTGGGACTTCTCAGATGAAGTGGGGCAGTGTGCAGTGCCCTGGTATACTGCATAAAGCCATGGAGATAGACTTTCTTTTTGTATGTGGTCAAATATCCACTCTTTATAACAGGCTTCCTTTGTAGTAGACTTGGGACACCAGAAAGGCATATTGAGGGAATTATCTGAACAATTCACACAAAGGCAAAAGCTCTCTAACTTGCTGACATGTTCCCACCCTTCTCCATTCTGCTATTCCAATCAGGCTCAACCTTCCTGAATAAATATAAAGACAGACTTAAGCATTATTAAAAATACTGGGGTAAATTTTAATTTAAAAAAGATGGAGAATATAGTCAATTGTTTAGGAAGCAGGCTTCATGTGACTCTATTAGGATAGTATAGGAACCAGTCACATATTATTCCTTGATGTATCTTATCTATTGAAAAACAGAATAAGGGAATGCTTAAAAGTATATCTCATGGGGCTGGAGTGACGGCTCGGTGGTTACGATGCTTGCCTGGCATTCGCAAGGACATAGGTTCAAACGCCAGCACCATGTATACAACAAAGTGTCAGAGCAATGAATGCCACATGAAAAACTAATAAAATTGATTTTTTCTTTCTCTCGCTCACTGTCCTCTCTCTTTAAAAAAAATATATCTCATATATCTATATATACTTTCCAAAACAAGCATTTATTAAGCATCTACATTTTACTAGGTCTCATTCAAGTCTGAAAGGTCTAAAAGTAGAAATATTAGTAAAAATTTATTTCCTTAGTGTAAGTCCAACCTTACAAGTAATAGAAAGATACAAGCAAGAATGTGGAAAAAGTAATTGTCAGTTCTAACCGAGAGGTTTGGAAAGGTTCTGCTGGCCAATCTGTGGGTGGAGCCATTGGTTTTAGCAAGGTCTACTTTGCAGGTGAAGATGGAAGGGAACTTTGGGCAGAGGAATATCATCTCCAAAGGTGCAGATGAATGGAGTGATAATGCTATTTTCAGTGTTAAGAGTGCAGAGTGATGGGGAGATGGAGCGGAAGAATTTATCAGCCAACAAAAGCCTTTGGATGTCTTCCTGTAAGTAAAGGATAATTGCTAAATGATTTCATAAGATTATACTGAGTATCATGGAGGCAAAGAGGGGGATAGTTTGAAAGGGATGCAGACTGGGTACAAGGAAGCTAGTTAAGGATTTGACTGTTGAAGTTCCTCTGGGAGAGGTGAGGGGCCTGAGAAAACTGGACCATGAAAAGGTAATTCAAAAGGAAAAAACCACAGGATCCCCAAGTCCCCAAATGAGTTGTGCTAAAGCTGAGTACATAGCTGAGTACGTAGTTGTACTTAGCTGAGTGCCATTAGTATAATATTCAGAGAAAGAGAGACAGACTCAATGGCCCCAAACTGCCTGTTGGTCTTCCCCCAGATCTGAAGGCTTGGAAGCTCATTCTAGATGCTAAATGGAAAATGGGGAAAAAACAAGAGCAGTAAGCAGGTCATGGTTGCCTGGAATAGATAGTGGCCACAGTGATAAGGAAAAATTAAATAAATTTCAGAGTAATTTATTGGTTTGGGGTAACTAATTAAAACTCAGTGCTATTGAAGAGGGATGAATCAAGTAAATCTCTTAGACTTTTGATCTTAGCAATAGGTTAAATTGTGATTCTGTTTTTTCAGCTGGGGGATGTAGGACACAGGAAGTTCAATTGTAGAGCTTGTGAAACAGAAGTACCCATGAGCTCTCTCAGTGGAGATGTTCGATAGGTCATATATATATGTTTGAAAGTCAGGAGAAAAATCTGGACTGAAAAAATGTCTATATTTTAAAAATAGAGAAGAAAAGAAGGCTTTGAAGAAGACTAGGAAGCTACACTGAAGAGGTAGGAAACAAAGGAGGAGAGTGGAATCCATAGAAATGTAGAAGAAGGAGAGCACCATTAACACTAGAAACTGCTGCTGAGAAATCAAAAGAGATAATTACTGGAAGTGTTCATTAGTTTTAGGGACATGGAGGTCATGGTGTCCTTGCAGAGAGCAGTTTTAATGAGGTGGTAAGATCAGAAAACAAATTACAGTGCCTTGTGGAGAAAGAATGAAAAGAAGTAATGGAGACAGCGGGTGTAGAAAATTTATTCACTAGATTTGCCTCTAAAGGAGAAGAGGGAGAAAGAGTAGGTGCAAGAGGACATGTAGTAAAGGTAGGGCGTGACAGGAAGATGAGACACAGAGCAGTGATAGAGTGACAGTAAGGCATCTATGCACACAAATGTAAACTACAGGGCACGGAGGAATCAGAGCAAGGGACCAACCACTGAGAGCTTGGGTGACTGCAAAACAAATGCCAGTGCATTGAAGAAGCCAGCATAGTTGAGTTCAAATTCTTCCTCTGGCACTTACTAAATTTCCCCATCTACAAAATGGGGGTGATCCTTACTTTTTCAAGATCATCTTATAAATTAAACTTGCCATCTAGTAAAAATTTATAACACATGAGTTTTGTTTTCCTTTACTAGGCTAAAACAAAGGGACAAGAAGATTTTGTAAAAGAATATTAATATGTAAAATCTGTCTTCATGTTTGAAGGGATGTTTGTATTTTCATATTTAAAATAAATTGTGTTCTATGATATTATTGTGTAATGCTATGTATTTTACACCACTTTGAAATTCATTCTGTTGGGCTACAGTGGTGGCTCAGTGGTTATGGCTTTTGACTGGCATGCACAAGGACACAGGTTCAAACCCCAGCACCACATACACAATGAAGTGTCAGGGCAATAAAAGCCACATGAGCAAATAAATAAAATTGATTCTTTCTCTCTCCCTCTCTCATTGTCCCTCTCTCTTTAAAAAATAATAAATAAAAATAAAATTCAATCTGTTATTTCACTTTTGTCTTGTAATAACTCTGGAGCAAGTAGGGCAGGTATTCTTGTCGCTTGTTAAGATAAAGAAACTAGGACATGCTAAAGTTAAGGAACCCATCCTCAGGAGCCTAAACTCAGTTGTGATCAGTGGAGGCTGGACTAGATAGATCCCTGGATTCAGTGCTTTCTGTAGGAACCTGTAATATGCAGATAAAAATTTACTGCAATATAAGTAGCACATCTAGAACAATAAGTGGATTTTTTTTTGCTTCTTGTTCTTGAATTTTCACAAGTAAATATAAGACATCAATTTAAGTTTCTTTCAACTGAATTTCATCTCATTATTCCCACAACAACTAATTACTTGGCATTAAATTCTTCTTGCTCTGGGCCTTGAAAAGTGCTAGCCTTTAGAGCTAAGGAGACCTGGGGGCAGAGAAGTTTAGTCTTGAGCCCCAGTGAGAGGGAAAGAAAATAATTACCCCAGAAAAAAGCATGGGTACAACCCATGCTTGGAGAGACAGTTTCTGGGGAAAAATGGAACTGCAAAGAAAGTCAGAGATTAACTCAAACCAAAATATTACTGCTACTACCACTACTACTAATAAGAACTGGAATAACAAACAGTACAGGATAGAATTCAACTTTACCAAATTCCACACTCACAAAAAGAAAAAGATAGGGGAGTGTATGTGTTTGTGTGTATTTGGGGACACCTCATATCTAAACCATAACAGAGTTTATGTGTAAGCTCCTGCATAAGACAATGCAAAAAGTTTAGAGGTGAAATGTTTGGGTTATGAGAGCTTTAACCATATCAGAGCATTAATCCACTGATAGTGGTTAAACGGTTAAGTGAGTGGGTAAGTATAAGTAGAGGTAGGATGTGGATGGAGGAGGTGAGTCACTAGGGGGTGTGACTTTGGAGTTTCTATTTTGTCCTTGTTGACCAGAGCATTCTGCTTCCTTAGTGCCATGTTCAGAGATGCTTTCCTACTCCACACACTTTGCCACAATGTTCTGCCTCACTTTTGGCCCAGAGCAATGGAGTTAGCTGTCTATAGACTGAGACTTCTGAAATCATGAGTACCAAATAAACTTTTCATCCTCTAAAATTGCTGTTGTTCTCAGGTTTGTTGGTCACAGAAGCAAAACAACAACAACAACAAAATAAGTTGTCACAACAAAATTCAAAACACTTAGTGGCTTAAACAATACACATTTATTTTCTCACAGTTCTGGAAACAGTACCCATGTTGAGCTGTGAGAAAATTTGATTCCTGGTGATGGCTCTCTTCGTTATTTCAGATGGCCACCTTCTTGCTGTGTACTCTTATGGCCTTTCCTCTGTGTTTGGAGAAAAAAGCACATTTGGTTGCTTCTTATTCTTCTTATAAGGACTCCAGTCCTGTAATATTAGGAACCTACCTTACATCCTCATTCAGCCTGGGTTACCTCCTTCAAGTCTCCATCTACAAATATCATCACATTGGTTAGGCTTCAACACATGAATTATAGGAGGGTCACATTACTTTCCATAACAGGAACTAAAAGAGAGAAAAATACCTCTTGAAAGATTTCAAAAGAAAAAAATGTTAATATGAAAATGAAATAAAATATCAAAAAGTCCTGGCTTCTCCTCTTCATGCCCATAATATGATGCTAACTGAAATGGAGAGCCACCCAAGAATCCTAAAAATATTCAAGATACCATATCCAAAGGAAACGAGATACCTGCCTGCTCAGGTTTATTGAAGTTTTATTCGCAACAGCTAAGACATAGATAATAAAACCTAGGTGCCCATCAACCATTGAATGGATGATGAAAATGTGGTAAACATACACAATGGAATATTAGTTGGCCATAATGAAGAACAAAATCCCATCATTTGCAGGAAACTACAAGACACTATGTTAAGTGAAATAGCCAGACTCAGAAAGACAAGTACCACATGTTCTCTTACACACAGAAGTTTAAAATAAGTTGATCTGAATGTAGAATAGTGATTACTAGAGATTGGGAAGGGTGTAGGGTTGGGGATTAAGGATGAATAAAAGGAACCTAGATTTGACCAGTGCATGCTATGTGCATGTACTGAAATATCACACTGAACCCCATTGATATGTACAATTAATATATGTTAATTAAAATAAAGTTTTAAAAATCCAACAAACCATTTACCAACCAGGTTAAAGGTAAAGTACTTGGTAAAAAAGCAGAAATTCATAAAACTCTCCATTGAGAAGAGTACTGGAAATATAACTACAAAAAATGACAAATTAATAAGAAAAGATAAAGCTAAAATAAAACAGTGGATACTTAACCTTGCAAAGTGCATATTTAAATTTAAATGGATGATTCCTAGAAATGTATAAAATATGTCTTAAACAAGATTTCTTGCAATACAACAAATATGCTATAGGAGAAAGCCTGCAATAGTTAGGAAAGTTAAAAAAAGCACCCCAATATAAAAGGTAATATAAAACATGGTGAAAGCACAAATTGCTATTACATTTTGGAAAATAAATTTATATGTGAATTAAAATCTAAAATACACATATATGAGACCCAAGAACAACACTTTTAGGAAACAAAAATTTCCAATATATTTTTTAAATGTGACATTTATACAATATTGTTTTCTGCAAAAGTGAAAACCAAGAAGGACCCATCTATTCATGAATAATTCAATAAATTGTGGTGTATCTAAAACATGGTATAGAACAGTCATTAAAAGAAAGAATTAGATCTATACTAATTGATTTGAAAGGATTTCCATGAAGTATGGTTAAATGAGAAAGATGTCTAAGATGAAACTATATACAATAGGATAACACTGTCCTAAAATGAAAGTGACACTTCTAAAGCCCTGCTTCGTGTGTGTGCGCGTGCGCGTGTGTGTTTTCTTTCAATTCCTTTAGGCCTTTGCATATGATGTTCCCTAGTTGGCATATTGTTTCCTCCAATTCTCTTCTTATATAGGGAAAAGTCCTAATCCTTCTTCCTAGGCCCACCCATAGGCCACATTCCCAAGAATATATTCCCCAGTTCCTTAGATGGTGTTCAGTCTCCTTCTTATTTGCATGCATATGAAAGGTTTTCCCTCTTCCACAGGTCTGATGTTATGATAACAATTTTACTAGTTGATCTTTCCCACTAAAGATGCTTTAGTATACTAAAATATGCTTTGTGCAAACAGGAACTGTCTTGTTTACCCCCTAGCTCCTTGCATTGTTCCTAACATTAACTAGGGGCTCAGAACTCAATTACTGGTGATTGAATAAGCAAATGATTCTTTTTAGGTATTTTGACATCAGCAATATCACTTAGTTCCTCTGAGGTATCCTCTTCCACTCCTAAAGAATGTGGTCTAGAGTCACTTACCTCAACAGGAACTTACTAATTGAATGAATATATGTAGATGACAGGAAGTATCATAGTTATGTACATGAAAGATGAAATCACATCATATAATAGATTTAAATAATATTCAGGATGCCAGGCTACTATGTGGCCTTTAAGAGGATGGAAACAGTTAATAGGACCTGTAGGGACTGAGACATATTCTATTGACATAAGTCTGATTTGAGACAGATTGATGATATCACTTTCCCTCTGTTGATAACTGGATAAATACATTTATACCTGAGGTCTCACTGAAGAGATGGGTTTCTGCAGCCTTATATCCTTCGTGACCACATATACCTACCCCCATCTGCAGTGGCTCAAATAAGCCGTGAACACCTGGCCCAAAGTGTGTCTGATTTTATTCTATCAAATTTGAAATTGGGAAACTAGGAGACCCTAGAGTTAAAAGAATATACAAAATCTGGGCTGAATCTGAACCACGAATGGACAAAGCCAAGGATCAGCATCCCTGGAGAGTGCAGAGGGGCTTGCGCATAGCCAAAAGAAGCAGATGAATGGAGAAGGCATGCAGGGATGACAGATTGCCTAGTATCATACGAGATGAAGAGAGTAGTGCCACTTATCTCTCCATCCATTCATACATTCAAATGTTTGATGAACCTAGTAGGAACCCTATATTACTACAGGTGCAAGGGGTTCAACAGTAAATGGGACAATCAAAGTCCGTGCCTTCATAGGGCTCGAAGTCCTATAAAAAGGACAGACAGGAACTGGTTATGATAAAGGGTCACAAACGTTATGAGCAGAACATTCAGTATGCTATGAGAACATCAAGCAGCACAGCCCAACCTGGCCTACCCTTCCTGCAAACTTCTCAGTTCTAAACCCTCTGTAGCCTCATTGTATCTCATGTCCTGTCTTTCAAAACCTAGGAGTTCTTCTTTAACCTTTCCATAATGAGCGCTTTTTTACTTGAATTAGCATACTAGCTAGCTGATGCGTTTTATCTGCCCAGCACCTTTTTGGGTGCTATCATGTTAGGAACTCTCCTTTCTTTTCCTAGTGAGGCTGTTGATGATAAGGGGCTACCTCACCTCCCCTTAGTTTGGCTAATCAAAATTGTCCATGATCCAGCTACAGTAATTGGCTTAGATATTTGATCACAACTACTACTCTGGGTGACTCAGAATCCTTTTGGGGGGACTGAGGAAAACTGAGAGAAGTGTCTCTACCCTTCTGATATCTGAAGCACAAAGTTTGTTTTTTCAAGTAGGAGCTATTGGGACCATTATTGACACTACTTGAACAGACCTGCTGTTCCTCACACCATGATTTTCCTGAAATTATTTTGATGTGAGTATTATCATTCCCATTTCACAGAACTGTTCTAAGGTCAATTAACTACAAAGTGGTCAGTTTGGTACTTGGAATGTGTTCTGGCACCAATGTCTACCACATCTCTGGGTCCTGCTCCCCCTGAATCTGTTGCACCATGCTGAAGCAATATTTAGACCCCAGGTCCAGCTCTACTCCCTTGGCATGCCAACTAAAAATGTCCACTGGAACATTATGAATCTATTTCAATTTTTTTGAAGAATAAAAACCATAATATTAATTTTATTATCCAAGTAGAGTCTAATTTTCATATGCAAATTTTAATACATTTATAGTATAATAAGATTTTCAAGAATATTAAATCATGTCAACTTTCTCCAAAAAGTAGTAAATAAGTGCATTTTTTAAGCTTAGTAAAAAATCAGGAAATAGTTACAGCAACATTCAGACATATGAATACATAAGATAACAGAAATTTTCATCTTCACTCAGATTCCCTCTTAAACATACATCAGTCCTAAGCTAAAAATAAAATAGAAAACTGCAACTATTCTTTTTGATAAAAAAAAAAAAGTCTGTATACTGCCATGAGATCAGTCCTTAAAGCTATGTTTGGGGGACAAAAATAATTTTTTGCTCCATTAACCTAAAGCATTCCAAAGAAATATTAAATTTGGATTTTGAACATTTAAAATACTACTTATTTTTAAATTTCACTGATGATTAAATTGATATTAAATCATTTCTTGACAGTCTAATATAACTAAGCTCTCTCTTTCAAACTCCATTTTGTTTTTAGTACTTTAGAATTTCATTTGGATAGTGTCTTGTTATTTTTGTGTCAGTCTTTGAAGAATGACACTAGCAGTTATGCACTAGCAACCCTACCATTAAGTCATTGGCTAAAATAAGCCAGAGACCTCAAAATTCAATACACTTTTATTTTGATGAACTACTAATTAGAGATTTATTATAAAACATAAATACTGTTATTTTTACATAGGAACAAAAGCTAGTTCATTTTTTAAATCTTCATATTTGTGTCCATGAATCAATTTCATTAAAATATTACTTTATCTAATATGCAAAGCAAGGAAGAAAGATGAGAAATTCCTTGCCAAGCCCATTTGAAAGGCCTCTTTTGGTTATTATATGATAAAAATGTTTTAAAATTTCTTTGATTTTATTTCCATTTCACCTACACAATGATTAAGCATGAAACAATATGCATCCACAGTAGACCCAATTTTGTGTACAGACCAAGTAACTACCTAAGCTATATGATTCTGAAGAATCTCTCAAAACTAAAATCCCTGAGAGCAGGGATTTTTCAACTCTTTGCACTGTTATGGTTAATTGCTAATATACCATAGATTAACAAATCAGATTTCATATTAGTGTGCCATGCTAAAGGAACAGAACAAAGAAATCATGAATTTTGTGGTAAAGTGGAAAGGATGCAAGGAAGAAATGTCCAGAATGAATGCATGGAGCACTGAACAGTCAGGGAGCGTGAGAAAATCCCTCTATCACTAGACTGCTGGGAGCAGGGAAGGTATTCAATAAGAGGTAGGAAATGTTAAGCTACCCATAGATTTCAGACAGCACTAGTTCTATTTAATAACATTTTCAAAATATACTATCAGGATCATGACCCTGAAAACAGGCTTTGAAACTAAGGGAGGAAAATTATTCCCTTAATTAAGCTTTACAGAAATAGTTGGCTGACTTTGGCAACAAAATTTTAATTTATTCTTTTTCTTTCATTCTCTCATATGCACACTCATTACACCTTCCTGAACAAGCTGAAAATTCAATAAATAAATGCATTTATGAATGATTTAGTAGAACCCAAAAGGAAAGGAAAGCTGCTTGAGCCACTCCACAGGTCTCCTATTTTGCCAAAAACGATTACAGTGGCTTCAGGACTGATGACGTGAACCCAGCTGTGGGGAGCCAGGGATGCTGTGAGGCTGCTGCTCCTGCAGCTGCTGCTGTTAGAGTCAAACTGAAGGAGCTGCCTCTGGCCTCAGAACCTTCGGACACACAATGACAGAGAAACAGCAAATTTGAATATGTTTATGTTAAGGGTTCTTCCTTCTTCCCCTTCATTATGCACCGAAGGATGTTCTAGTAAAATTGGAGACATCGGCTTAGAATATGTTAATGCTCATAAATTAAATTGCTCACAGAAGGTGATCAATTTTTAATGTTTACACTCAAGATGTTCTTTTTAATTAACACTTAGCTACATTTGTACTCTCTGTTCATTGCAGAAAAATGTTTGAACTTGCGGAGAACTGCAATAAGTTGTAAGACATCAAACTGCAATAATTTTTAGTTGCATCCTTCAACTAAAAAAAAAAAAAACTGAAAAACAGACTTCAGTTTCAGAGGGTGGGTTGACATCATAAAGAGACTTGAGGTACTAGGAAGCAGTGGCAAGTTACTGTGTGTAGAGATATTTTTGGAAAATTAGTTATATTCCTGATATGGAAGTGGAAATCGCCCATCTGTAATGCCCATGATGTATTATAAGACATATGTGAAAATTAAAAGTGATTTTCCAATTTAGCCAAAGTTCATTTAGAATCCATTAATTTGCAATTAGTGTCACTTGTTAGCAACAGAGAATTAGAAAAAGCAGATTGTTTACTGGCTGTGCGACCTTGAAAACTGACCTAACTTCTCAGAATAAAAATAGGAATAATACCCATATGACAGTTTTTGTGAGGGTTAAACAGGTATGAAGTGCTCATCAGTGGCTCATATATATTAGATATTAAATAATAAATATCAGTTTCTTTACTGTGTATCCTGTCATATTTGCTTCTATTGTGCTTTTTGATGTTTTCTCTCTAAAAATGAAAATGAGATTGTCAGGAAATACGTACATAACTCACCCTGGAGAACGTTGCTGCTGGTATAGTCTGGGGAACTGCTCCAAGATAAGAACAATTCAAGGAAGGAGGCCAGGGACTTTGAAACGTTCTGCAAAGGAAAAAGTGTTATATGTCATTTAGAGAAAAACTAGTCTCCATGAGATACAGATGTTCATGGACCAAGATTGGAAGAGTGACTTTCATGGTGGCATTATCAATCCTATAAAAAATGAGAGTAGAAAATAATAAAATAATATTTTAAATATTATGGATTTTCCTCATCCTAATATTCTGACTTATTTCTTATGTTTTCTTTTGTAAATGATATGTAAGAGTTTTTCTAGCAAAGGGATTTCTAAGTTTTCTTTGCTTGATGATGTAGAACATTTCATGCTTAGGTGAAGATAGTGAAAAGGAAGAATCAGCACTAGTAAGGGAGATGGCGACAAGCAGACTTTGAAGACCGATGAAAAGCTCATTTTGGCAAAATAGGTGGACATCTTCATCTGTTCTTATGCTCAAACTAGCTTTGGTGCTGGTGAAATATTAAATTTTAAACGTATAAGTTTTAGCGGTGATGTACTTGCTGCCTAGGAAGATCTCAAAATGTGTCTTTGGGATTAAGCATTCTAAAGTAAAAATTTCCAGATCTATAAATAACTTCTGCCTATGAGAAATTCCAATAAAGTCAGAAGAGCCTTGCTTTCTGATGTCTGTGGAATAGTGCACTTAACAAGACAGTGTGAGTCTTATTAAGTACGTGTACATGTATAGACATATACACACACTTACTATGTGTGTACACATACACTTAATGTATATATACACAAACACACACCCTCTTGTAATACTGAAAACCAGAATTGTGAGAGAGGTTCTTGGTCTGTATATCGATGGTATCCATTAAAATTTGCTTCCTATGAAATTAGAAAAAATTATTTGTTTTTAGCTAACCCAAATTTAACTTTCCTATATTTTACCCTATTTCCCAAATATTTTCCAAGTATTACAAGGTGAACAAATTTTCTAACTGCAAGACATTATATACCAGTATGGAGCTTTATTTTCTGAAATGGATGATTCAAGAAAAAAAAAGACTCAAATGACTTTTGTTAGCCTGTCAATAAAGTTTGTTTTTAACCTGGATATTTGTGAAGGAAATGTTTACAAGTTATAAATAAGAAATTTGGACTCCTACCAGCAAAAATTCTCTTTTGGCTTGGGAATTTGAGTCTCAATTAATGGCCCCAAATCCTTGATACTTTTCAGTTTTTATTTTGTTAAGCTATTTCATATTGATTTTCTGTGCAATGGTTCAGTCACTATAAGTCACACTGGGTGGTTACACCATCTAACCTCTAGAAGAACAAATAACTCAAGTGTAAAATAATAGTCCTGATCAATGCTTCTTTATTCTTATGCACATTAGACTTGGCTGAATAACTTTCAAAAATATTCAATGTCATGGCTGGGCGCAGTGGCACATGCCTGTAATCCTAGGAATTTGTGAGGCTGAGGAAGGAGGATTACAAGTTCCAAGCCAGCCTCAGCAACCTAGTGAGACCCTGTCTCAAAATTTAAAAAAAAAAAAAAATAGGAATGGGATTGCAGCTCAGTGGTTAAGCAACCATGGGTTCAATTACTGATATAAAAATGAAAAATTTTACATATACATAATAATATATAATCATATATATTATAGTAAAGATATATATATCATATAATATATATATATATATCATCTAGATCCCATGCAGATTGTATACCAGTATTAGTAATTTTTAAAACTCTAACCAGTTGATTTTAATGTACAGATGGGATTAAAAAGCACTGTTTCAAATAAAGCCTTTTTTTCTTTTTAAAAGCAGAAAAGAGCCCTGAAGGGCTCTGTCCATCACAGCTCCCTGAATATGGAGAATGATCAATAAATGTTAGATCCTTAAGCATAAGAATCCATCAGGAGTCAGCAAATTTTTTCTGTAACAGATCAGAAAATAAATATCTTAGGTACTGCTGGTCATAAGGTCTCTGTTGCAACTATTTTATTCAGCTGGTATTTGTTTCAACTACTCAGTTTCTTGTACACAAAAGAATATGTTCCAAACGAACCTAGCTATCTTCAAAAAAAAAAAATTTTCCAAAAAACAGGTGACGATGGATTTGTCCCACTGCTGTAGTTTGCCAACCTTTGCTATCACCTCTCATTTAAGCCTCCTTCAATCTTATGCACTTTTATCATCATAACTTTATCTTATAGTTTAAAATACTGTTTATTTCAAAAATCTTGCCATGGATTAAACAACTAGGCAGCTATTGTATATGATTATTAAAGAACTGAAAAAATAAGAATGACCAAAATAATAACCTCTTCACTATTGATGAGATGAACACTCCTAAAGATGTTGTTTATTAGTGAATTTCATTAAATGTTATCTAGCCTAGTTTATATAACTTTATAAATCATGCCTACCGAATATAAAGTGATTAAATAGAAATTCCCCAGTGCTGCCGCTGCAAGAGGACAGATTTTGTTTAATTGTTTCATAGGAAGTGCCAGGATCATACTGGAGATAGATATAGATATCATAGATATAGATACATAGATTAGCTATAGATATAGATACATAGAGATCTTTCTTCTCCAGGAAATACCAATCAATTATAACAGCCTGGATGTGTTTCACAATATTTCTTAATATTGTCCCAGGCAGTCATCACAAAGCAGAGTTAGCAGACAACATGAAATCTAGGCAATCTTAGCATAATAGGAGATGTTTTTCCAGCTCAGACAACAAACAGGAAATTATTCTTTTCTCCAAGGATACAAATGCCCCCTCCACCATCACACCAATGAGTGTGCTGATCTTGCAGAGGGAACATAGTGCCCTGTGTTCGCATTAGAGATGCAGCAAGCCGTATTTTCTCCAAAGCAGGTAGTCAGCATTTTACACAGCACATTTGGAAGAAAGCAGATTACCAAAGAAATCAATTGATACAGATTCTGTAGCTAAAGACAGAAATTTAAGCTTGTACCAAAAGAAATAGTAAAAACTTTTCTATAATTTATAATAAACTCTGAAACAGAGATTTTAGGGTAACTGGTCTCAGACTAGAGAGTTGTGGGGCATACAAAATATTGTTTAAATTAGACCAGAACCTTTTCCAGTCAAGTTCTTTATGACTGGTAATTGGCACCAGCTGTTATCTTGGAAACTTCAGTTCTCCACCTGGCTTCTCATCTTCCAATTTACTACACTAGCTTCCTTGAATGATGGTGGTCTTCTGGAACATTCTAAGAGAGCAAAGGCCAAGGGTGCCTGAACTTTAAGGCCTCATTTCCAGAACTTATACAATATCACTTCAATTACATTCTGTAGGTCAAAGCAAGATTCCAAGGATAGGAAAAGAGACTCCACCTCTTTGTGGAGTGGTGCTGCAAAATGTGGGAGCCATGTTTTCAAGTCTGTTTCTCATGGTAGAGCTGTAGTCTTATTTATCATGTTCCATATTTCTTCATAAACTCCAGAGCTAAGCCTTTCTAATTATTTTACATGCTAAGCAGGATCAGATGGGGTCTTTCAGAAACCATCTCAAGATTCTGACGCTCGGAGGGGTCACAGTGGATAAACAGGTGGCCTAATACAATTCTGTCAGAATGAAGCTTATTTCTGTCTAAGAATGCTACATCTTGCCCTCCCTTTATATTTGATTTTATAGATTCAAAAGAAAGGACCTTAAATATAATCTGATTCCATGGGAAGAAAGATTGACAATTTAGAGAAAAATATGTCTCACTTCTTTAAAATAACTGATGGAGGTCCATGAGGGAGATTATATTTTTCCACAAATAAGTTTTCTTCTTTATTGAATAGTACAATGGGGAGTTTTTAGTCACTGAAGTCTAATATTCAGCTACAAATTAAGAACAAAGAAAGACAAATAGGCAACATGTCCAGTTTCCTGATTTTCTAAGTAAGAAACAAGAACAAGCAAACTAAGGATCTTCCCTTGGCTCAAGGTCACAGAGCTACCTAATGGCAAAATTGATATCACAGGACAAAAATCCTTGCTGCCAAAAAAGTGTTTTTGCCATTGCTCTATTAGAAAAGTTATGTGGATTCAGGAAAAGTCATGCTAGTCTTTATTCTCTAGGTCTTACTGTCCTGGTAATATCAGGGGTCAGAGACATTTTCCTGCAAAAGGCCTGTTAATAATGTTAGACTTTGTGGGCCACACAGTCTCTTGATACAACTACACAACACTGCTCACCATTTTAGCACAAAAGCAGACATAGACAATGCAATTTTAAAAAATGAGCATTTGGGGCTGGAGCAGTGGCTCAGCAGTCACAGTGTTTGCCCAGCATGCGCAAGTACGCAGGTTCAAACCCCAGCACCACGTACACAATTAAGTGTCAGAGCAATGAAAGCCATGTGAAAAGCTCAATAAAAATTGATTCTCTCTCTCTCTCTCTCTCTCTCTCTCACACTGTCCTTCTCTCTTTTTTAAAAAAAAAAAAGAAGAGCATTCTTGTGGTCCAATGAAACTTTATATATAAAATAGACCAAATTTGGCCCACAGGCGATAGTTTTCCAACCACTATGCTTGATTGAAGTTTAAACTATCCCCTACTGCACTCTCTTTATCCTTTCCATCATCCATAACTTACCATTATGGATATCATTTATAATCCCTTTATTGGGAGTTTGACCACATTTTATGGTTTTAATAATATCCTTCTCATATTCATGTATTGAAGTACTAATCCCCAGTACCTTAGAATATAAATGTATTTGAACATGGAATCTTTACAGAGGTAATCAATTAAAATCAGATAATTAAGGTGATCCCTAATCTGATACGATGGGTGTCCTTATAAAAGAGACGTTTGGAGACAAACATACATGGAGAGACACATGGGGGAGAATGCCATGTGAACATGAAGATAGTTATCTCAAGCCAAAGATAAGGTGAGACAAAGCCATCCTTATAGCCTTCAAAAGAAACCTGTTTTGGGGCGGGAGCGGTGGCTCAGCAGTTTCAGCGCTTGACTGGCACGAGGACCCAGGTTCAAAGCCCAGTACCACGTACACAACTGAGTGTTGGAGCAACGAAGGCCATGTGAAAAACCAAATAAAGTTTTTTCTCTCTTTCTCTGTCTCTCTCACTGTCCCTCTCTCTTAAAAAAAAAAAAGAAAGAAAGAAAGAAGCCTGTTTTAGTCAGCTTTTTCATTGCTGTGACCCAAAGACCTGACAAGAACAATTTTAGGAGGAAAGATTTATTTAGGGGCTCATGGTTTCAGAGGTCTTGGTCCATTGAATGCCAGTTCCATTCCTTAGAGCTTGAGGTGAGGTAGAACATCATGGCGGAAGAGTGTGGCAGAGGGAAATGGTTCAAGGCATGGCTCCAGGAAGCAGAGAGAGAGAGACTCCACTCCAGATACAAAATATATATCCAAACGTCATGTCCCCAATGACCACTTCCTTCATTCACACCCTACCAGCCTACTGTTACCAATTAATCCCTGTCAGGGGTTTAACTTGCTGATGGAGTTAAGGCTTTCATAATCCAATCATTTCGCCTTCCCATTCCTGGAGTGTCTCACATGAACTTTTGAGGCTCATCTTTCATCCAAGCCATAACAAAACCAAATTTGTCAACAAAACTGTGATTTTGACTTTCAGTTTTCAGAACTCTGAGACAATGAATTTCTATTCTTTATACCACCCAGTCTGTGCAACTTTGTAATGAAAGGGTAGGACGCTAATATACCACGTGACTTGCTTAGTGGTGACACTAATACACCAGATGATACATGGTTGGAAGTAGCAACAAACGAGTCTCCAGACTAAGAAATCCTGAACATTTTCACTTGCCCTCTAATATATCTTCCATTGCTGTGAGAAAAATATACCCTAATGCTATCCTAATCTGATAAGCACGAGGCACACTTGAAGCAGAGTCACTCCATTCAAGCCCAAGTCACTCCATTCAAGCCAGATGATATGCAGGTAATCATACAATGTAATAAATTATTTGTGTGAAGCCACTGAATTTTGGAATATATTCCTACATAGCAATAGTTAATTGATTTGAAAGTTAAGTGTAACGTTAAATAAATGATCAAAATAGAGTGTTTACATCTAATATAGAACTGACACATTTTTCCTGCATGAGGTTTGCTTTCTCCACTGCAAATTTAAGTCAATTACTAAAACTGTTTTTTACCCTCCTGCTCCCTGTTCCTTTCTTCTCGCAGTGAAAAGAGTAATGAATGGTTACATGAATAGATTAAGTCAGTTTGCCTGTTTTCTTTTAACTCAGGCTGGCAAAACGGCTATGTAACCCCACTCTCCTTGCAGTCGGAAAAATTTGCACAGCTTCCGGCAACCTAGCTTCATCAGCCAGGCTATTTCTTAAGAGATATATCTATAGAGATATATTTCATTGTTTTTTTCGTTAGCAAAATGATGCAATCAGTGGAAAAACACACAGAATTGTTAAAAAGTCTTTATACAGACAGGGTAGACTCTTAACATCTTTGTTCCTCTAAGTCTTCAGAAAGTTATCGAACCTCTTGATCTAAAGTTTTCAAGTGGCAGAATGAGATCAGAGTAATTGCTGTGACCTACAGTGAGGGCCTTGGGCCATCCTGTACCAGTTTGACCTTGGGGAGAACTGGAGACAGAGTAAATAAAGTCAGTCACCCACGGACTCGATGCCTACATGACTAATTTTCTACATGACTAAAAACCTTGGACACCAAGGTTTGTGTGACTTTTCCTGGTTGACAATACTATGCTCATGCTTTCACACATAATTGCTGGAAAACTTAAGGGCTGCTCATGTGACACCAAAGAGAAAAGACAACTGGAAATTCATGTCTGGTCTTTCGGGGACCCTGACCTAAGGTCCCCTTGCCTTTGCTGATTTTAATCTGTATCCTTTTGCTGTAATGAGGCTTAACTCTGAGTAAAAGAGCTTTTCTGAATTTTGTGAGCCCATCTATCAAATTATTGAAACTGAGGCTGGTCATAGAGATCCCCAAACACATCACTGTTTATGCAAACATACATGAATGGGAAATATAAAGTTGTGATTAATAACTGTTCCATTGATTATGTGTGCAATGGCAGTTTCCTGCTCTGCTGTACATCACGTTGGTCTAGGGATGATGTGTGTGTGAAAATCTCTCAAGCATGTCAGTGGGAAAGCCTTTGAAACTGGTGAGGGCCTGAGGTAGTCCCTTCATTTTGGTAGGAGTACATCAACACAACCACTGTCTCCTTAACCAGTCCCACAGAAAACCTGTCCTCCAGGCACTCACAAGGCCAGTGCTCAAAATTCCAGCAGAACTGTTTTCTGTCTATGAAAACAGTAATCAAATTCCATGAACTCTCTGAACCTTGGTTTCCTGCTTGTGAACAGGACAACAATGGCTACCACACAGATTTATTGTGAAGTTTAGCAAAGACAATGTGTGCATCATTGGGTAAAAACTAGTAACAGAAAGTGGCTGTTAGCTACAAACTTACTTGCCAAAAAGAATTTTCTTCTTCTCCACATTTCAAGGAGGAGCTTGCTTGCCACCTGGATTGTTAGGAATGTAGTTACATAGAATCTGAAAAGAGGAAAGGATGGAAGGGAAATATATACGCTAAGGCTGTAGAAAAAAATTTTGAGGGAGAATTTGAGCCAAATAGGTCATAGCCCCTACAGTAGGGGAGAAAGTAGATGGGACTTAATAGGAGGATTTTAAGAAGTGTTTCCTCTTCATAATATTTGAGGATCACAAATACAACCTTGAGTGACCTGAACCTAACCTATATAAAAATTCTAGTTGAGACAATTAATACAGAAGGCCTAAAGAATCATCATTTTCTCTGTGAATTGGACCAGATTATAGAAAACTTCATGTTTCCATTTCTCTTGCTTTCCAGAAATTCTTTTTCTGAGTTTCCCTCAAACTCTAGGTCCTTACCTCATATTGAAGAAATAATAGACTCAAAAAATATATTTTATTTGAGGACTTTTTTTTTTTCTTAGTGTGACTTAACACTCTGGAAATTCCATTCAAAATTTAATGCCAGAACAATTTGTTTCCCTAAAGATCTAATATTTTTACCTTCTGGGTATTGATAAGTCTGTGATTTTTTACTGCCACTGAGATCAGAGTCAAATTTCTAGCTTAACTTTTGAAATAATACAAATTCTGAGTTCTCTTAATCTGCATTTGAATTGCCTTCTCTCTTTCATGCTGCCAGGTCAGAGCATTGGGAGTGGAGGAGGATAACACAGTAGGATTATGAAGTAGCTGGGAGAAGACATGGATGTAACAGACTTCCTTTAAGTGGGAGTAGACTTAAGACAAGTAAAAATAAATCAACCCAAATGGAGCTACAGTAAGTCAACTACAATAAAGCAGTTTGATGGAGCTTAAAGAGCCAAGGCTCTTATTTCTATTCACAAGGAGAGAAGCTCCTTGTGAAACTTGACCCAGCTTAAAAGATCTCATGATGAAAACAAGTGTAGTTTGCTTTCTTCTATGCAAAGAATTCAATTCACGATCAGGGCAACTAAAAAGAACACAGCTTGGATTTTAAAATACCAGGAGATTGAACTTTGGAGCCCCACCAGAAGAGACTAAATATGCTTAAGGATTATGCTTAGAGGTTTAACCAGCTGGAAGTGGAATTCGCAGCTCACTTTGTCACTGAGCCATCTAGATGGTCCTGTGAAGGACTGTGCCATGCAGTGTCCATGACTTATGTCTGTGATTATAATATCAACTGTAGACTGAAATTTAACAAGAAGAAACTCCTTGAACCATTATTGCCACCAAAATGCAAAACAACAAAGCCTTCAATTTGAGAGACATTTTAATTGATTTTGTTGACAAAATCCAGCATGTCCACTTCAGTTCTCCTTAACTAACTAGACTTGATTAAAAACATTCTAAGTTCACTTGTGTAAACTAAAGATGACGCACATAGAACACACCTAAGAAAAACCTAAGAAATCTTGTATCCCTTAGCCTTGCATTTTACAGGTTTGACACAAAATTCACATAGGCCAAAATCACATGGCTCAGCTAGCAGTTAAGAGCTGAGACTTTTGGGATGCCCTGCACAAGATCCCTCTTTCTGTCAGAAAACCATGGGGTTACTGTACCCCAAACCACTCTCAATGCAAGTTATCAAAAATTTGAAGCTATTTCTGGTACAAAGAAGAAATAAAAAGAGCCACAGCCCTATAATTCCTCTTGCTATCCCATGGCTCACATTTGCTTTTTTTTCCCCCTGTAAATTATACAACTTGAACATTTTTTAGTTTTCAATTCCTGTATAATTTGCATATTTCATAAAATTCCCAGATGTTTTTGTTGAGCGTATGCATTCACAGTGTAGACGAATGTCATCTCAGGACTTGTTACTACATGTCTCTTTCTTTATAAATCTCCTCTGCATTTTTTATGACTCAAAAATTTGTTGAAAAACCTCCTCAGACCAATATTTCTCTATTTCCCACTAAGGTTCAGTAAGTTTTTTAAAATTCAAAACTGTAATCTGCAGCTCTAAATCTATTCCTCCACAGGATAAGCATACTTTGCAGTTCTTTGGCAACCTACTTTTCCTCCTCTTCTATCCTAAGATTTTTACATTAAGTCTTTTTTTAACTTTTTTTTTTCCTGCAATACAGGGGATGCAGTACAGGGAATCCTCAAGCACATTAGAAAAGTACTCTGCCACTGAGCTACACTCCCAGCACTACGTTAAGTCTTTTTTGTCCTTATTTTCACTCCTTTAGTAACTATTCTACATTCCAGCACTTTCAATCCAAGTTCAGGAAAGGCATAGAACAAAATCAAAGACACATACAAATATAACAGATACATTTTTAGATTCTTTATTAATCCTTACTTTATTTACTTGATAAAGTTTGTGTACCACTTTATTTTTCAGTTACAATATCTGTCATTATTTTAAGATTATAGTTTTTATTTTTCTATTATGATGTGGTCTGTCATTTCATCTAATTTTTTAATGTGGTTCTTTTTTTTTAAGAGAGAGGGATAGTGGTGGGGGAGAGAAAGAATCAGTTTTATTTAGTATTTCATGCAGCTTTTGTTGCTCTGAGACTTCCTTGTATGTGTGGTGCTGGGGTTCGAACTCTCATACTCGTGCATGCAGACAAGCACCATAACCGCTGAGCCACTGCGCCAGCCCCTAACATGGTACTTTTGCTGTATAGCATGTAACTGTAACAGAAATAAGTTCACAAAGGATGATAAATATTTTTTGCAATGAAAAGTTAATCCGGAGATAGTTGATTTTCTCAAACCCTAAAGCAATGGGAGACATTTTGCAAGGATTAAATTCTGGACATCATAGATGAAGTAAGATCTGTAAACTTTCAGCAGATGCACTCAGAGCAGTGAATAGCAATAATGCAGCATGGCTCTTAGCCCTTCCACTTATTAGGCCCTCTCTATGAGATTTAATACAATAGATGAAGCTATTAGATTCTGTTTTGTTTTCCAGTTCTCCTCTCTTCAAATCTGTCAAAATTTAGAATTCACCAAAAGCTATAATTTAGGTTATTGCTTTATCCCTAAAAAGTTTTTAAATCTGCTGCTACCTATGAAATCCCTTCAAAAGTAGGTTCCCTGAGAAAAGATAAAACTCAATTAGAGCCAATTTCAGAGTATGAATTTTCAGCCATATCAAAACTTCTGCAACAGAGCATCTCAGGACATTTGCCTCAGGAAGCTTGTTGTCAATTCGAGCCTGCAAAACCACAGTCCAAACGATCCCAGAGCTATTTCAGTGCTCTGTGATATTTCCTATTATTTGGCCTGCTTTTCTACAGTGTCACTTTTAGAATCGGTGTTATTTACATGTATATTCATATACACACAGAGAGTTATACACACATATGTAACTGTATTTTCACGATACTGTATCTATCTGATTATTATTGTTCTACATCCATGCTTTTACATTTTTTTAATTTATTTTGCCAAATTTATATATCAAAACAATTTGCATAGTAGCAGTTAGTGAAGTATGTACTTTTGATGATCATTTACTATTTTTTTAAACTTCTGTCAAAACCAGATTTTTAAAATTTATTTATTTGTTTATTTTTTGCTGATGGCACTTAGTTGTATATGTGGTGCTAGGATTTGAACCTAGGTTCTTGTGCATGCCAGGCAAGCGCTTCAACCGCTGAGCCACTGCTCCAGCCCTTTGATGTTATTTTTAATAGATTCAAGCACTATTGGTGAGATGTGCTTCCAGTTCAAGAAAGAAAAAGTGTTAAATTCTTCCTCAAGTGAAGTTTCCTACCTTTTAAAATTTTCTCACCTTCCCATAATATTTGTTGAATAAATTTCCTCACCAATTTTCTGACACCCTCATTTTGTGTTTGTGTTATAATTAGTTAATGGTTTTATCCATGATGAGACAGGTTTGGTCAACTTTTCTTTAATTGCTTAGTGTTCTTCACAGCTTACAGGGTATGTCTGGTGCATCTGTAGAACAGCAAGTTTTAGAGCTTGGTTTCCTCTCCAGGGGACTGTTTTCCCTTTTAATGTTGCAATACTTGTTTACTGTCTATGGAGGGTTAATCAGCGAACTCATTGGTTTCAGAGCATAATTTATTGGATTCAGTTATTTTCCTTTTTCGGCAGAAACTTTTTTATTTTTACTACATGAAAAAATAAGGGATACCTGCTGCAGTGATGTCAGATCCTCCACTGCACTATCATTCCAGAATGGCATAGATTCATACCACCAAAAGCAGTCATTTCTCTTCATAGTCATGGTTGATTTTTTCTTGTTAACCTCCCATGATGAGCACTACACAGTATATTAAAATAGATGAACATATCATTTTTAAAGAATCTTTCAGTCCTCTAACAGTCTTTGCCTGCTGCTTAAGGGTTGGACTCTAAGTGGTAATGACCTATAATATAAAATAATTCATGTTCATAGTTCTCTCCAGGAACAATTTCCAAGAAAGTTAGAGGCAATCACTTTCCACCTAGCAGTGTTTCCTTCCTATATCACAGGACACCTTCCATCCCTTGCCTCCGTACTGGGTTGCAGTTAATGAATGTAAGTAAACACTTTGCCCAACAAATTAGAGTTCAGCCTTTAGCCCTACGGTGGGGCCACTTCAACCTCCAGCTACCTAGATGTGCAAGCAGGAAGATTAAACATGCTTTACCACTGGTTTCTTCTCCATTAAAACTACAAATGACTATAGAGTTGGTGTAACTACAAAATGTAGAGCCTGTTCCAAGGTTAAAATGCTGCAGCCCCATGTTTTCTTTTCTTTTTGGAGTAATATTTCAGTTTGTCCTTTAAAAAAAAAAAAAACCAAACTTCCTGCCTCCTCTTTCTTCAAGCAGGGAATATGTTAACTCTGCCTCTGACCACCTGGCCCTTTCACATTCTCCTTTCAATTGGAGTTTCTACCTTTTATCTAATAAAAACTTCAGTTTTTAAACAATGAAAGTCGAGAGTAGAGATAACTCTGTCATCCTTGCCCCAGCTTTTTATAAAATTCCTAGGGATCTGTGAAATCTGGTGGAATTTATTGTCTGTGAGACCTTATCCTATGTATTGACACCATTCAACTATTTTCACCCCATTAAACAAAGTATTGAGTGCTTTCTATTACCTGGCTGTCTGGGATACAACAATGAACAATGAAAATGAAACTTCTCCCCTCCCTCAGCTACTGGAAGATGCCCTCAATCTGAACCAAATGCGGAGGAAGTTCAATATGGATTATATTAGATAGCTCTAAGTGCTGTGAAGAAAAACAAAGGAGGAAAGGAAGATGGGGAGCAAGGGGTAGGAATATCTCTGAATTATCCTCACAAAGCACACAAGAAAGAAAGGTGCTGCAGGCAAAGGCAAGTACTCTGGAGAGGGGAACACAGAGAAGGACAAAACTAGCAACCCCAAGCCACTTAGATCTCCCATGATTAATATTTCCCGGAAATCGGGGGGGGGGGGGAATGGTATAAGATCAAAGTATAAGATTTCCCATCTTATTAGGGTTTCTTGACTTTGCTACACCTGAGACCTCTGGGCTGTGTCAAGAGCTCTTTAGTACATAGCGTTTCTCCCATGTATCCTGAAGCTTAGGCCAGTTTATTCTAAGAGCGACTATTCCATGTCTGTTCCTTCTGAAAGAATAGACCCTAATAAAACACATGGGGATCTATTTTGGTTTCTCTTACCCCGCTGTGTTCTTAATTGTTCAGCAATGGCATCTCATTGACAGGTGCGAGGCTGCTGACACCATGCCAGTCTCTGAAATGAAATCGTCTGGCACCTGAGGGGATCTTGGCCTTCTGGACTCTTCATTTCTTACTGAGAAATTCGCCTGTGCCCTAATTTGAGGGCTTGACCCCAACAGGAAGACAGTAATTTACAGGAATTCCGGTTGCTTTCATTGCTCACCTCTGATAAGGCCTCAGTACCACAAAAATGCTAATCCTGAGCCCCCAGATTCTGAGACAAGAGTGAAGGAGTCATGGGGACTTAGAGTCTGGGAGTGGGTGGTTGTTCAAATTCCTACAGAGACCTCGCCCATCGTGTAAATGAGCAAAGTTGGATGATGAGATCTATAGTAAATGTTTATATCTTCATAGAAAAGCCAAGTCTCAGATCTAACCAGTCACTGCAGTTTGGAAACAAAAGCACAGGGTTTCCAAATCTGATTTTCAAAGAAAGACAGAACGATAATTATAGCTCCTGAAGAAAAGGATGAGGAAAAAGGGAACCCTTGTACAGAACAGCCACAATGGCAAAAATTATGGAGATTCCTCAAAAAATTAAGAGTAGAACTATCATATGACCCAGCAATCCCACAACTGGGTATATATCTGAAAAGATATGAAATCAGTATGTCCAAGAGATATCTGCACTCCCATGTCCATTGAAGTAGTATTCACAATAGAAAAGAGATGGAAATAATCTAAGTGTTCATCAGCTGATGAATGAACAAAGAAAATGTAGTTCTTTTGCATCATGGAATACAATTCAGTCATAAAAAAAGAATGATATCCTGTCACTCATGATATCATAATTGGAATTCAAGATCATTACGTTAAACAATATAAACCAGCCACAGAAAGACAAGTACCACGGGTTCTTATCCACATGTGAACAAAAAAAAGTTCATCTCATATAATTTGAGAGTAAAATGGTGATAACCATAGGCTGGGGAAAGTATTGGGGAGCAAGGTTGAGAAAATGTTGAACAATGGGTACAAAACTATAGTTAGGAGTAAGAAGCACTGATGAGCTATTGCATAGTAGGGTGACTACAGACAAAAATTACATACTATGAATATCAAAAAAACCAAAGAAGGGCTGGAGCAGTGGCTCAGCAGTTACGGCGCTTGCTCAGCATGTGTGAATACATGGGTTCAAAACCCAGCATCCAAGTACACAGCTAAGTGTCAGAGCAATGAAAGCCATGTGAAAAATTCATTCTCTCTCTCTCTCTCTCTCTCTCTCTTCAATGTCCTTCTCTAAAAAAAAAAAGACTTTGAATATTTTCATCTGAAAGAAATAATAAATGCTTGAGAAGATACATGAATTTAGCCTGATTTAAACATTGCACAAAGTATACATGTATTGAAATACCCCATCGCTTGGTACTCCATTCTATGCACAATTTTTATGTATCAGTTACAAAATAAATTTAATGAAAAAAAAACTAAAAATTCTAGTATTTGCATAAATTTCCCAGATATTTAAATGCTGACAACTTGGAATTAAAAAAAAAAAAAACCACTATTGAGGGGCTGTAGCAGTGGCTCAGCAGTTGGAGCACTTGCCTGGCATTAATGAGGACCCAGGTTCAAATCTCAGCACCACAGACATAACTAAGTGTCAGAGATACAAAGGACAGATGGAAAAGTAAGTAAAAGTGATTCTTTCTCTCTCTCCCATTCTCTCCCCCTCTCTTAAAAAACAACAACAAAAACTATTGAATTAGGTTCTGCCTGGGGGCGCTCATGCTGTGATTTTGATCATGTCAGCCAATGCCTATTTTATGATGTTCACAGAGGACTGAAACAAAAAAAAAAAACAAGAGGTGATCAATAATGGCAAATAATTTCTTTTTTTTCTTCTTTCTTTGGCAGGGGGTAGGGGTGGAAAGGTGGGGAGCTGGGGCAGAGGCATTGCTGGGGATCCCATACTAGTCAAACACTCTACAGCTGAGCCACACTCCAGCACCATATAATTTCTAAATTGCATGTCAACTCTGACTTAGTAGCTACCCAGAGCCTCGTGTTTAGGATTCTGAGGCTATTGCTGGGTAAGCAGAAAAAGTACCTTTCTGAACCACCAATGTTGAATAATGGTACAAAAGTTATGTATTTGCAGTTTCTTAGCCAAACTATCCCCATGATGGTTAGGATCAGTGGTAAAATAAATGTTTTCAGTTATTGTTACTTCCTTAGTTTTTCAATTCAGGTGTTTCTCTCAAGTTCCCCAGAGCCTGAAAAAAATGAAGCATTGCTTTTCAATGAATATAGGGTTCCTGACAACCATCAGTTGCCTTTGCTTATAACTCATGATCCACAAATCAAGCTAACAATGACAGCACTATGGAGGAAGGTAAGCAATCTGATCTATCACTCAAACACCTAAGATATAATTCACTCAAATTTCTTGTGATATAAAAATATTAGGACTAAGTTTCAGTACTCTAAACCAATCAGATTTCAAATTATTAAATAATTTAAATCTGGTTTCATACTTTAATATGCCAAAATGAGTTTCACTTTAGAATAAGAAAGCTCTATAAGGGAAATGCAAATCAAAACTTCAATGAGATACCACCTCACTCCTGTTAGAGCGGCAAAAATGAAGAATAGAAACAACGACAGATGCTGGAGGGGCTGTAGGAAAAGAGGAACACTGTTACACTGCTGGTGGGACTGCAAACTGGTTCAGCCACTATGGAAAGCAGTGTGGAGAGTCCTCAAAAAATTAAGGATGGAACCACCTTACAACCCAGCTATCCCACTTCTGGGTATTTTCCCAAAAGAGTTAGAATCAGCGTATTATAGTGATGTGGCTTCCTCAATGTTTATAGCAGCTAAATGTACTATAGCTAGAATATGGAACTAACCCAGATGCCCCTTACTCAATGATTGGATACAAAAACTTTGGTACATATATACAATGGACTACTACTCGGCCATTAGAGAAGATGATATTATGGATTTTGATATCAAATGGATGGAGATGGGAAGAATTATGGTTAGTGACGTATCCCAATCCCAGAGACTCAAGAGCCGAATGGTTTCTCTCATCTGTGGATGCTAGAATATATGAGGAAGCAGTAGCGTAGACGGCTAACCTAACAATATTTCAAA
>PVKS010015938.1:0-44989 GCA_004027875.1 Aplodontia rufa
TCCAAGATGCTTATAGAACACCTAAGTGGCCTAATCAAATGAGAAATTCACCAAGACATATCATATACAAAATGAGTAACAAAAATCAAAGAGAATTCTAAAAGTAGCCAGAGAGAAGCCCCAAATCACATTCAGAGGCATACCAATTAGGATCACTATGGATTTTTCAGATCAGACAATGAAGGCCAGAAGAGCTTGGAATAATATTTTTCAAGACTTGAAATAAAGTAATTTTCAGGCAAAATAATATACCCTGCAAAACTCAGCTTTAAATGTGATGGGGAAATTAAATACTTCAATGATAAACTCAAGTTAGCAAGATACATGAACATGAGCCCTGCACTACTAATATTCTCAAGGATATTCTTCATTCAGAAGAAAATGCTAATAATACCCTAAACCCTTAAACAACTGAGTGTCAATAAACACGTTACACACAAAAAGAAACCCAAGATGGCTCAAAACTTAGCAATAGTCACAAAGTTTGAGACTCAGTTTCCCATATCTATTCTAATTCTGAATGTGAATGGTCTCAATGCCCCAATTAAAAGACACAGATTGGCTCAATGGATCAAAAAACAAAACAATATGTTGTCTACGGGAGACACACCTCACACTCAAAAATAGACACAGACTGAAAGTGAAAGGTTGGCAAAATGTCTACCAGGTCTGTGGCCCAAAAAATCAAGCTGGCATGGCAAACCTAATATCTGATAAAATTAATTTCGACCTAAAACTAGTCAGAAAGGACAAAGATAGACACTTCATTATACTAAAAGGGACAATTCGACAAGAAGATATAATGATAATTAACATTTATGCCCCCAATTACAACCCCCTGAAATATATGGAAAAAGTACTCAAGGACATTAAACCCCTCATTCATCTCAACACAATAATACTGGGGGACTTCAATACACCATTATCAACATTTGACAGATCATCAAAATAAATATCAATAAAGATATCTTCAATCTGAACAATTCTATTAATCAATTGGGCTTAACAGATATCTACAGAATATTCCATTCTAAGTCAGCTGAATTTACCTTCTTTTCAGCAGCTCACGGATCCTTTCGGAAAATAGACCACATCCTAGTCCACCGAGCTAATCTTAGCAAATACAAAAAAAGTTGATATAGCCCCACGTATCCTAACAGACCACAATGCTATGATCTTAGCAATCAACAACAAGAAAAATAACAGAAATTGATCAAATAATTGTAAATTGAATAATACCCTCTTAAACGAAGGATGGATAGAAGAGGCAATGAGAGCAGAAGTTAAGAAATTCTTGGAAATGAATGAGAATGAGTAAACAATATATCAAAATCTCTGGGATAGTATGAAGGCATTCTTAAGAGGTAAATTTATAGCACTGAGTGCATACATTAAAAATCTAGAAAGAGCCCGGATAAACAGCCTTATGCTACAACTCAAACGCCTGAAAAAGAGGAACAATCCAATCCCAAAGCTAATAGAAGACAGGAAATAACTAAAATGAAGCTGAAATCAATGAAACTGAGAACAAAAAAGCAATACAAATTAACAACAAAACAAAGAGTTGGATCATTGAAAAAATAAACAGGATCGACAGACCCCTTGTCAACCTCACCAAACAGAAGAACAAAGTGAAGCAAATCAACAAAATCAAAGACAAAAACGGAGTTATCACCACAGACTCAACCAAAATCCAAAAGATTATCAGACCTTACTTTGAAAATTTATATTTTGCCAAGTTTGATAATCTAGAGGATATGACACAACATTCCCACATTAACACTGGAGGACATTGAAAATCTAAACCAACCAATCTCAGGTGGCGAAATTGAAGTAGCAATCAAAGCTCTTCTAAAAAAGAAAAGCCCAGGACTGGATGGATATATGGCAGAATTGTACCAAATTTTCACAGAAGAGGTAACGCCGATTCTCTATAAGCTCTTCCATGAAATTGATAGGGTGGGAGCACATCCAAACACTTTTTATGAAGCAAATATTATACTTACACCAAAATCCAACAAAGACATGTCAAGAAAAGAAAGCTACAGACTAATTTCCCTGATGAACACAGATGCAAAAATACTTAATAAAATTCTAGTTAATCAGATCCAAAAGTACATTAAAAAGATAATACATCATAATCAAGTGGGCTTCATTCCAGGAAAACAAGGCTGGTTCAACATACGCAAATCAATAAATGTAATTCACCACTTAAACAGAATCAAAAATAAAAATCATATACTTATCTCAATTGATACAAAAAAGGCCTTTGATAAAATACAGCACCACTTTATGCTCAAAACCCTGCAGAAGATAGGAATCAAGGGAAGATACTTTTGACTATGTCAGATCCATTTATGACAGACCCATAGCCAACAATATCCTCAATGGAGAAAGACTGAAAGCATTTCCACTGAATTCAGGAACAAGACAAGGCTGTCCGCTTTCCCCACTCTTGTTCAATATAATCCTTGAAACCCTGGCCAGAGCTATCGGGCAAGACAAGGAAATCTAAGGAATTCCTATAGGAAAAGAGGAAGTTAAGTTATCTCTATAGGCTGATGACATGATTCTATACCTAGAAGACCCAATAAGCTCGACCAGAAAACTCCTAGAGCTTAGAGGCAATTTCAGCAAAGTGGCTGGCTACAAGATCAACACCAGTAAGTCATTATCTTTCCTTTACTCAAGCAACAAAGCCGCAGAAGAACAAATCAGGAAATCTCTCCCATTCACCAATTCCTCCAAAAAAATAAAATACTTGGGCATCAACCTTACAAAGGATATTAACGACCTCTACAATGAAAACTATCAAACACTAAAAAAAGAAATTGCAGATGACCTGAGTAGATGGAAAAACATTCCATGCTCATGGTTAGGCAGAATTAATATAATCAAAATGGTCATTCTACCCAAAGCCCTATCAGATTTAATGCAGTCCCCACAGGTTACCAATGTCATTCTTTATGGATATAGAAAAAGCAATTCTTAAGTCCATATGTAATAATAGAAGACCCAGATTAGCCAAAACTTTACTCAGCAAGTAGGAGGAAGCAGGGGGTATGTCAATTCCTGACCTGAAATTATACCATAGGGCCATAGTAACAAAAACAGCATGGTATTGGTATCAAAACAGGTCTGAAGACCAATGGAATAGAATAGAGGATTCTGAGATGAACCCCCATATCTTTCACTATCTGATATTTGATAAAGGAGGCAAAAGTATATTGTGGAAGAAAGACAACCTGTTCAACAAATGGTGTTGGACAAATTGGACAGCCATATGTAGACAAATGAAATTTGATCTTTACCTTTCACCCTGCATAAAAATTAAATCAAAGTGGTTCAAAGGTCTGGATATTAAGCTAGCAACTTATTTGACAAAGAAGTAGAATCAGTGTCGCTTTCCTTAACAAAACTCCCATGGTGCAAGTATTAAAGTAAGTATAAATGAATGGGATGCAATTAAACTAAAAAGCTATTGCACAGCTAAAGAATTAGTCAAGGGTGTCAAGAGAGATCCAACAGAGTGGGAGAAAATCTTTGCCTGCTACACTTCGAACAGAGGGATAATATTCAGAATATACAAAGAACTAAAAAACTAAATACCAAAATCACAAATAATGCAATCAATAAATGTGCTACAAAATAAAAAGAAACTTCTCAGTGGAAGAAGTCCAGAAAACCCATAAAATATGAGAAAATGCTCTACATTATTAGCAATAAGAGAAATACAAATGAAAACTTCACTGAGATTCCACTTCACTCCTGAAAGAGTGGCAAAAATGAAGAATATGAACAACAACAGATGCTGGAGGGACTGTGGGAAAAGAGGAATGCTGTCACATTGCTGGTAGGACTGCAAACTGGTTCAGCCACTCTGGAAAGCAGTGTGGAGATTCCTCAAATAATTAGGGCTGGAACCACCTTAACGACCTAGGTATCCCACTCCTGGGTAATTTTCCAAAAGTGTTAGATTCAGCATATTATAGAGAGATTGCTTCTTCAATGTTTATAGCAGCTCAATTTACTATAGTTAGATTATGGAACCAATTCAGATGCCCCTCACTAGACAAGTGGATTCAAAAACTTTGGTACATATATACAATGGAATACTACTTGGCTATTAGAGAAAATGATATTATGGCTTTTGCAGCCAAATGGATGAAGATGGAAAAAATCATGCTGAGTGAAGTTTCACAATCTCAGAATCTCAAGGACCGAATGTTTTCTCTCATTTGTGGATGCTAAAGTACAACCAGAAACAGTATAATAGCTGGCTAAGATAATAATAACCTTAACATGTATGAATTTTTACACAAACAGGGGGAACCTTGCCTAGGATATCTGGAGATGTAGGGAGGTGGGGTGGGGGGAATAGGAAGGATATCAAGGAGACTGGGGGGGGAGTTAGGGGAATCAATTCAGAGGGACCTCCATGAGAACTCCATTTAATACAGGGGTTTAATTGGGGGAAACATAGAACAATGGGGAACCCAAGGGGGTAAATCATGGAATGGCATCAGCTTAGGTTACCTATGTGAATATACATTTGTTCTTGATTGTTTGATAATGATTCCCACTTAATTGTAAATCCATATTCAACAAATAAAAAAAAATCTGTTGATTTAAAAAAAAGGAAACTCCCTGATTAAGCATGATGTATTAAGGATGCATTTTTTTTAAAACACAATAAAAATACTTACTAGAATTATAATTTTAGTAAAATGTAAATACTGTGAATAATTTTTTAATTTATTTATTTATTTAGAGACAGGGCCTTGCTAAGTTACCTAAGGCCTCACTAAGTTGCTAAGGCTGACTTTGAACTTGTGATCCTTCTGCCTCAGGCTCCAAAGTTGCTGAGGTTTCAGGTAATTTTTGAAGATTTTAAAAAATGATATTAGAGGAGTAAAATATTTCACTACTGCCGACAAATACAACTCTACCTTAATTGTGGCAGAAAGTCCTGGAAATCACATGCAGCTTTCCTTTTGGAATAAGTCTAGACATATATCCACATAATTAGATAAGCCAGGTGCTATTGATATCTGTTTGAAATATAATGAGTCCCCAAATTTGAATTCAAATTCTTTTCTTTTTAGTGAAAGAGAGGGACAGTGAGAGAGAGAGAGAAAGAGAGAATCAATTTTATTTAGTTTTCAATGTAGCTCTCATTGTTCTGATACTTAGCTGTGTACGTGGTGCTGGTGCTGGGGTTTGAACCTGCATTCTAGTACATGCCAGAGAAGTGCTGTAACTGCTGAGCCACCACTCCAGACCTGAACTCAAATTCTTAAAACAACAGAATATTTAAAGGAGGCTAACATTTTGAGATATGTTACTCTGTTAACACTTATGAAAAATATAAAATTAATTAAATGACTACTCAAAATACATACAACAGAAAGCATTGACACAGGATAATAACTAAGAATCTTGAATGGTTGAATTTGCAGTGTATAAGTCCTATGTAAGAAAAGATCAACAAAAAACAAGGAGTAAACAAAGCTGAGTTTTGATCTTGGATTTGATAAACGATCTCAGTGATGCTGAGCAAGTCAAGTATTCTTACTTGAGAAATAGAAAACTGGGACAAAATTATCTTCTAGTTCCTTCCAAACTCTGAATCCTACATAAACTTTATTTTTTCCTAAAACAAACCTGAAATACAAAGCTTACTTGATAGATTATAAAAAGGAAGATATCAAATGTACTGTAAAATTAATAATATTTTTAAAGTTTAAAAAGTTTCAAATAATCAAATTATTCATTTGCTAGAATAAATACTACATGGGCTACATAAAAACATATTTAAACTATTATTAACAATCATAATAAAGAGCAACTAAGCAAAGAGCTCCCTTGCTTTTATTATTTTTATTTTTTTATGTGGGATCATGCTTTGTTACACAGGCTGACCTAGAACTCTTGAACTCAAGGAAGCCTCCTGCCTCAGCCTTCAGAGGAACTGGGATGACAGACATATTTCACAACTTCTGGACCTTCCTCCTTCTCTTAATTAACAAAAAAAAAAATCTAGCCTGAATAAACAAGGTTTAAACAAGCAAACTATTTAACAAGCAAATTATTTGAAGAAATAATTAAAATGTGTTTATTTAGAGGGTAATTCTATAAAACAAAACTGACAAACCAGTTACAAAACAAAACCTAGTAGAAATACAAAAATCAGAAACTTCCAGAAATGTTTTAGACCATTAACACTTGATAAGTACTTATGCTGTGCCAGACCTCATATTGAGTGTTTTATACTTATTGATTCCTTAAAGAAGGAGGCACTATCATTATGCTGTCTACATGGATAACACCAAGGCAGGCACTGAGAAGTTAATGTGCGCTGCAGCTCACCTGCTTCAGTGGCAGAGCGAAGATTGCAGGGCAGGAACTCTAGCTCCAGGACCTGTGCTCTGAAACACTCTCCTGCCACCCAGCACTTGTCATTTGGTTTGGGAAACCACAAGCAGAGCAGTTTGGTTGAACTACTGAAAATGTTAAGTGGTGATCAGAATTAGAGTTTATATGGCATTAGGTAGTAGGTCAAGGAGTATGGATTTAACCTGCTAAAATACAGGAATTATCAAAAGTTTCCAAGCAGAGAAGTAATACTAGGAACTTAAAGTTTTAAAATGATTCATTAGGCAAGAGTGTGTTACACAGACATGTCAATTTAGAAAGCTCCCACTAATGTGCAAATGTGCTGGTAGTGATAGGAAATTGGAAAAGCAGTGTGGTGAATGAGTGTGAAAATAAAAGGACTAACACACGGCAAGCGATTCAAATCATGGAGAGTATTTGTAATTAAAGGAAGTGTGACAGTGTGAATTTGATGGAGTCAGAAATGCATGGTGGCGATACAGAAAGAACATCGCAAAACACAACTGATTGGGGATAGTTAAGAGCAAGATGTTAAATTTGATTTTAGACTTTTTAACAGACTCTAAATCCTGAATTTAATATTATGAACTTCTGAAGACCAAAAAGCAACTTTCTACCTGATGCCTTTCTTGGGCAGAGAGGTTTAACAAGTGATTATTACAAATTTAAAAAAAACTAAACCACATAGAAGTTTCAGAGATGTCACCAAAATTCATATTTGGATTCTTCAGCATTAAATGCTGGAATTATTGTTCAAAGAAATAAAATCCATATAAAACTGGATAACTTTCCAGAATAGACATTCATTATTTTAACATTTCAAAGAAAAATTTGAAATGAAATTTTTAAAATAACAAAACTACCTTGATACTCCATATCATATAATTTGTCTGTCTATAGCTTTGTATCTGCCAATCCAAATGATCAGAGAGAAAGAATTTGAAAATATAAAGATAAAACCACTAAGAATAGTATCTGTATATGTATACATGCGTATTACTTATATGAGTATCATATATATGCATCTACTCTTTTATATACATGTTCACACATGTAAATTTACACATGTGGATATATTGGTGCATAAATATATCCATATTCATTTTTAAACTTTTTAAATATCTGATATATTTCTTTTTCACAACTATTCTATTATACTAAAATTTCTCACATTTTTGCTGTATAATATTAATATATTTAATCCTCTTTTAAAACAGTGTTTTATGAACAAAAATTAAATTTCTTATCCTCTTATCCTTTTGTCTTCTTTCATCCTATTTGAGTTGATAATGTTATCCTTTTCTTTTTTTTTCAGGGATGAGGACCAAACTCAGGGCCTTGCATGTGCTAGGCAAGCGCTCTGCCACTGAGCTAAATCCCCAAACCCTAATGTTAGCTTTTTTGAGAGTATATATATATTTGTGTTCATAAATGTACTTAAGATTTTACTTATAAATTTTTCAACTTCAATAATATTTAACTTTAACTTACAAGGTAATAAGTAGAATTATTTATGATATACTCTTCCCAATTTTATTTAGTTATCTCATGAACAAACACATGTATATGTTATGTATGTATGTATGTATACACACATGCATATGTAAATATACACATATGTATGTGCATCCACTGTTTAAATATCTGGTATGTTTCTTTGCGCATATAAGACTTACCTAATAATTCATCATCCTTATGCCAGCCTTTTGTTTCCTTGCTCTTACTTTTGTAACTAAAAACATTCAGTGCTTACACCAAGCTGTTTGGTATTGTGTCCCTTTCATTTCAGCAGTGGGGAAAAGACTATTCTGAAAACAACTGAATCTAGGCTCCAACTGTGAGAGTAACAGAGTTCCAAAGAGAGTCACATTAAGAGATCTGAAAAGGCTACTATGATAAAATCAGAATACCAGATTTCCCCAGATCTTCCTGGCCTGCAGAATGCCCATCTTCACTCCTCTCCCTTCCTAGAGGAACATCTAGAGACTCAGCCCATGTCTCACTTTAGGCAGGTGGGGCATCTCCACACTCATCCTCCTCTCCTCCCCTCACTGCCTTTAGCTGATCAAGACTTGGCATGACCTCACTGGGAAATTACTTCTGTTTTAGAAAGATCATTCACTAAAAGTTCTGTAAGTTTTAGGAAATATATAAAGTGGAGGATGGGAGAACATGTGGCTGTGAATGGGGAGGCAATTTTCTTCTGGAGCAATGGAAAAGGGTTTGATTTAGGGCAAAAACTTTTTGTACCTCATGACAGAATATGTGACATAAAATATACGCTAAGGTGATATATTTCCAGTTGTAGTGCCACCTTCTTCAATTAGTTTGCCTCGTTCTACAATACCAGACAAGGTCTTTTTTGCTCCATTTATTCTGCATTCCTTTATTTTGTTCAATGACTCTGCCCCCAGAAATTGTCTGCTCTTAATTTATTCTCAACATTTCAGAGTAGAACATATGCTGGATTCAAAATTTCTTCAGTAACCTTTCACTTGGGTAATACTGGGTGATTTTCTAATAGATGTGTCATTATCTTTTCTGATGGGGGAAATTCTTATTCTTTTAAAATTGAATTTAAAATGAGAAGAAACTTGACAAGTATTTTCAATTTCAATTTCATTCTTACAATTAGCAATCTCAGTATGCTTCCTAAGCATTAAAATGCCTACATTAAAATTTCAAAAAACATATTGATCTGAATCTTATTCTTAATCAATTATGATGATTATAGCATGAAAATGAAGTTAACAGATTAGGAAGAAATTGGTATGTCTTCATAGTTCAACTAGGCATCAAACTCCAAATTGAAGTTATACTCCATAATTTTCTAATTATATCATTTATTATTATATTGTCATGTATATCTAGAAAGAACAGGGGGTTGGAGGAAGGAGGGAAAGAAGCAATACTGGGGACTGAATTGGAACTGGTTATATTACATGCTTTTATAATTGATTCCATGGTTCATCTATTATTTTGTATAACCAAAAGAACAGACAGAGGGATATATTTGAAAAAGCCTGTACTCCATGTTTTTATAATTATGTCATGGTATATTCTAATATGATACATATCTAAAAATGAATCAATAAATATATTCTATTAAAAATGAAAATGTGAAAAAAGCACTACAAATTGAATGCCAGAGTGTTTTAGGAATGAGAAAACAAACAGAAAATTCACAGCCAAATACTGCACTTATCTGTTTGAAATGGTCTGCTACAAGAGAGTAAACCGTGTATACCATGAGCATGAACAGAAAGCTCTGCTTCTCAGGAGGATATCGTAAAGCATTGTCTGGTGTCAATGAACTCCTCCTCTGGAAAGGTATTTCCAGACAAATCACCAGAAAATGCTGAGGCTCAAAATCTCTAACAAAAACAATCAGATATTTTTTTAGCTGCTTTTTAAATTATCAAGATTTCAATGCCAAAAATAATAATAATAATAATGAGAGCATAAACTGGGAATTCTAATGACAACATTGACTACGGAAAATCCTCAGACTTCAATCTCAATTCTTAGTTGATTTCTGTTTTAGTCAGCTTTTTCATTGCTGCAATGGAAAGACTTAGCAGGACAATTTTAGAGGCAAAATTTATTTGGGGGCTCACAGCTTCAGAGGTCTTAGTCCATAAAAGGTCAGCTCCGTTCTTCAGGGCTTGAGGCGAGGCTGAATATCAAGGTAGAAGAGAATGGTGGAGAAAAGTGGCTCAAGGTACCATACCAGGAAGCAGAGAGAGAGAGAGAGAGACTCCACTGGCTAGATAGAGAATATATTCTCCAAAGGCACACCACTTCCTCCAGCCACATCCTAACTGCCTCTGGTTACTGCTCAGTTAATCTCTATCAGAAGGTCAATTCACGGACTGCGTTAAGGATCTCATAATCCAGTCATTCCTCCTCTAAGCCTTCTTGCATTGTTTCACATATGAGCTTTTGGGAGACATCTACTATTCAAACCATAGCAATTGCCTTATCATCCATAAAATTCAAATAGTATCAGTTTTCATATGCTTAGGAAAATATATCAATTTCTCTGTTGAGGCAAAGAAAAGCAGGTAAGGAACTATTTGAAGAGAACATGCCTCTACACAAGTCCTTTGACTATCCAAGAGGAAATACAGAAAACTTCTGTCTTTAATGGAAGAATGAAATCAGAAGGTTAAAATAGAGAAAAAAGGGAGGATTTTATAATTATTCATTTTTTTAATGAGAGAGAGAGGGAGAAAGAGAGAATCAACTTTATTTATTTTTCCATCTGGCCTTTCTTTCTCCAACACTTAGTTGTGTATGTGTTGCTGAGGTTTGAACCCAGGTCCTTTCACATGCCTAGCAAGGGCTCCAACCACTGAGCCACCACTCTAGCCCACTAGGAAAGTTGTATGATTAATAAAAAGAATTACATCTTAATTTAGCAAAACAATAGAATTTACTATGCTGAAATTTAGGACATTAAGTCCCAAAACCTTAAAACAAGTATTTTTTTAATTACATGACTCAAAGCTTTAGAGAATCTGAAGCTAACAAGTTATAAAATTCTGGTTGGAATTGAAAAAAACAAATTTTCTATAACAAATAGCAATTATAGGAACCTTACAAAGATATGTTGAGAACATAATTAGAAATGTTTTAATCATCAGGATTTTAAGATTAAATTCCAGTGAGCTACTAAACATGCTATTGTAAAACACCAGAAGAAAATGTTATGATGGGAACATAAAACAGATAAGACAAAATTTTTTAGTCATGGGGTAGAGTGGTGGCTCAGCGGTTACGGCGCTTGCCCCACCCTGCACAAGTACACAGGTTCAAACCCCAGCACCCATGTACACAACTAAGTGTCAAAGCAATGAAGGCCATGTGAAAAACTCAATAAAACTAAGTGTCAAAGCAATGAAGGCCATGTGAAAAACTCAATAAAAATTTATTCTCTGTCTCTCTCTCTCTTTCACTGTCCTTCTCTCTTTAAAAAAAATTTTTTTAAGTCAGTTTTGTGACTCTGACCAAGACTCAACAAGAACAACTTAGAGGTGGAAAAGAATTCACCTTGGCTCATGATTTCAGAGGTTCAGTCCTTGGTTGGCTTATTCCATAGCTCTGGGCCCAAACTGAGGCAGAGTATCATGGCAGAAGGGCATGGCAGAGGGAAGCAGTTCAGTATATGATCAATGGGAAATAGAGTTCACAAGGGAAGAGATATGAATTCCAAAGTTGTACTCTTAGTGACTTCCTTTCTCTAGTCACACCCTACCAATCTACAGTTACCACCAAGTTAATCCAGCAGTGGATCAATCCACCTTTGAGGTTATAACTCTCATATTCTAATTATTTCACCTCTGAACATTCCTGCATTGTTTCACACATGACCTTGTGGGGGACACCTCATATCTAAAACATAACAACACATAACAATGTTACTTATTCCCTGAATATTGGGCAAATTAAAATCCTTGGAAACACTGAAACTTTTCATTAATTGTATTCGACACAATCAGTATGGTTCTTCATGGGAAATTCTTCAGAGTCATTCTAAGAAAGAGTTATATTAAAAAGGAGATGAAAATTCATATTAAAAAGGAGATGAAATTCTCTTTTTTTATATCAAAAAAAAAAACAAAAAAAAAAGGATATGAAAATTCAAAGAAACTGTGAGATTTTATTTTCCTTTTTGAGGTATTTGTTAAAACAAACCCAGCTGGAGAAATCATTGTGATCCTTGGAAATTGGAAAACACATATCCTTTCCCAGAAAGATCACAGAGGATTTTAGAACTAAAAGACACTGAGTCCTGAAGTCTGAAAATGAATGGGGAGTAAATATGTAGAAAAAGAAGTGATGAAGACTAAGAGCCCACCAGCACTTCCCGTTTTCCCTTCTTGAATGCAACATTCAACTGGAAAATCAGATCAATATGGACTATTGAGTTAAAATGTAATTTTGCAAGACAATCCACCAGACATTTCATGGCTTCAAAAAAGCATCATATACTTAGCTCACTTTAGATCAGTAATTTAGGCTAAGCTTGTGGAGACTTCATTTGGGCTTCTCTGAGTGCCCCCCTATACAAATATGTCTAAAGATCTGCTGAATATTGGGTCTTCTCAGGCAATATCAGTAGGGACAGTTGGGCCAACTGATATAAATGGACATAAACAGGATCTTGTGACTTTTTTTACTTTAAGAGAGGGAAAGCGAGATAATGAGACAGGGAGAATCAATTTATTTTTTCATCTTGCCTGTGTTTCTCCAAAACTTAGTCGTGTATGTGGTGCTGGGGTTTGAACCGAGGTCCTCGCTAATGCCAGGTGAGCGCTCCAACTGCTGAGCCATTGCTCCAGCCCCAACATGTTCCTCATATATCTTTCTAGAAGACTATCCTGGAAATTTTCTCACAGCAAAAACATAGTACAAGAGTAGCAAGAGGGCAACGTATAATTTGCAAGCAGTTTTTGAGCTCTGTATATATCACATTTGCTAACCTCACTTGACCAAAACATTTAGGCAACTGAGCCCAGAAACAAGAGGTATTTGATTATCCACAACAATGGGGGAAATATACCCAAGCAATCACTATAAATAGTCCATCACAGTGTACCCTCTGGCTAAAACTCTATCATATACAAAAAATGTTCCACACTACTCATGATATCTAAAATCTCACCCAAACCTATATCAGGCTTGGAGTCCAGAAAATCATGATTTCTATCAGATCCAGATGCAACTCTTCTCACATAAATCCTCTTGATCTAGAGATTAACTCAGAAGACAAATTATTCAATTCCCATGGGCCAAACTATGTGACGCAACAGGAAAACTGCAATAAGCACTACTATAAAAAAAAGGGATAAAGAAAGAACATAATAATCAATGGTTCATAACAATTCTGAAATTTTGCTGAACAAATATTGCAAGAGTCTTTAGATCTAGGTGTCACTAGAGGAGGGACCTGGTCATCAGGGTCACAGGACATCAAGTTTCTTGTAGTACGTAATTGAAAAGAATCTTAGCACATGTCATATAACAAAGCACACGCAGAGATTTATTTAGGGAAGGAGACTGAATTATTTGGAGACTAACAAGCACCTTTGTCTGGGTTATTAATACTTATAGAGGAAGAGTAGTCAGGACTGGACTAGAGGTGCAGTCGGTGCAGAGTTGTGTAATTTCCTGCCGGGTTTCATTGCCCTTGCATCTTGCAACTTTATCAAGACATGGCTGTGGGTGTAAGGAAGTCGACTGTGCTGTTCCTGAGTTGCTTTGTTGCATTCCAATGGTCCATGTGCATTTCCTTCATGCCAATGGTTCATAGGCCCTTCTCTTTTGAGACTCAGTATATCTTTTTTTTATTTTTTTAATCCTCAAATTCTTATCACAGGGTCAGGGACCAGCCCAGTGCCCTTTATGATGCTTGACTCCATATTCTCGAATGTCCTTTTTCCAATCTCCTTTCCACTTCTGAGACTTCATTTAAATTTATGCTCTTGGAGGAACTTTTTCAGACTTTTTTGTGCTTATAGAAAGTTGGAACTTCAGAGGTCATTTCCCATTTTTAATAATGCATCACTATTTTAAAAGTAGGATTGCATCACTTTCCCCAATACAGGGCCCTCAAAAATTCTGTGGGTTTTTTTTTTTTTTTTTTGAGAGGGACAGTGAGAGAGAGAAACAATTTTTATTTAGTTTTTCATGTGTCTTTTGTTGCTCCAAGACTTCGTTGGGTACGTGGTCCTGGTGTGCTGGGGTTTGAACTTGCGTACTCTCGCATGCCAGGCAAGCACCATGACTACTGAGCTACCACTCCAGCCCCTTCTATGGGTTTTTCATGATGATACTATATCTCATTTCATGCACCAAAACCCAAACACACAATTCTTTACAAATATGACTTGGTATCTTAAATTTAAACTTTGCTACATTTAACTGCATAGTTCTTTGAAATATACTGTGTAATTCCAGAGCCTAAAACATACTACCTTAACTGTTTCAGAAGTCCTAACAAAAGGTTAAAACCTTGACTTGATTTTTGCCTCCAGGCTGTTTTTTACTTTGATAATCTAGCAAGAAAAACTATACATGGACATAATTTTACTTTATAGTCCTGTTAATTGTGGATCCTCCACAATTATTGCTCTTACAAATTGGCTGTTTCTTTCTCTAGCTAGTTTTTAAAGTACTATTTCATTTTGAATGAACAGTAAGAATTTGACTACTCTGTTAACATCCAGGTCTAATTCCATTCTGCCTTTTGAAAAGTCTGCCATTTCAACAATCCTCTTGCTCGAATTCAAACCTCCCTTCACTAGTGAGCATTATCAAATAGATGATGGAAATGTGTATATCTTCACTGTCTAGAATGTTTTCTACTTTCTACATGTGACTATAACACAATGGAAATGTGGGCAATGTAACAAGGGAAACAAATTTTAAATTTAAATTTAATTATTTTAGGTTCACTGAAAGGTAGTGGCTATTGTGTTAGTCATTTAGTTTTGGTAAATTTTCTGTCATTCATTTTACTATAGGCAGAAATTTTATCACTGTTTTTCACTGCATTGAGTCACATTTTTCTTCCTTTATAACAATTTTACCAACTATATTCCAGACTATTTGTCATCCATCCACAAATTCAAATCTGAACTAATTTTGTTGTTGTTATGACATCCCCTGCCTTCAGGTACATGGTTTTGTGACTTGTACCAATCACTCAATAATTTAATGGTCTAAACAACATTTTATTTAGTTTTTATTTATTTTTAGCTTTGAAAGATATGGTACCATTTTTTAAAAATTTATTTTTATTGGTATATTATTAATATTATATGAAATGATGGAATTCTTTATGTCACAGTATTTCATGAACAAACATGTTTTGATCAATCTCATTCCCTAGTATCTTCCATTTCCCTCCCATTCTCTCTTCCCCAAACTACTTGTTCTGTTCTACTGATCTCCTTTGTATTATTTTATTCTTATCATTATTTCAATTAGTGAATTATGAGTATCATTCCTTTAATTCATTGACCTTTCTTTTATTTATTTATAGAATGATAAAGAAAATGTGGTATATGCATGTAATGGAGTATAACTCAGCCATGGAAAGGAATGAAATTATGACTTTTGCTGGAAAATTAATGGAGCTAGAGACCATCATGCTAAGTGAAAAGGAGCCAAATGCTGAAACTCAAGATTCTAATATTTTCTCTGATATGCAGAAGCTGGACCAAAATAAGGAAAAAAAGAGAAAAGAGAAAAGAAAAGGGGGTAATCAATGAAAATATATGAGAAGTCAGTCTAATAAAGCAAAGGAATGGTGGGAAGGAGGAGTGACAACAAAGGGGAAGAATGGTGGAATTAATTTGAACTAACTTTCCCATAACCATTCTTTGTATTCTTGATGATTGCCATTCTAACTGGGGTGAGATGAGATATCAGTGTAGTTTTGATTTGCATTTTCCTCATTGCTAATGCACACATTCACATTCATATTTGATGGGAAAAGGCAAAAAAATAAAAAGAAAAAAGAGAAAGAAAAAATCTGCATTTTTTCTTGGACTTTATACCACTCGGAGCAAGGGCTGGGGTTTGTTAAACCTGTCTTTGAGTTGCTCACCAAGTTGTTAGCTGGAGTTGTCTGCAACCAGAGCTGACTGTATTAGCCTTCAGCCTCACTTTTTGCCAGTTTAAGTAAGGATAGAATGTGAAGTAGTGACAATTGGAGTTCAGTCATTCACACTTAGAAGTCCTCCGTGGGTGGCTGATTCAGAGTTTAGAATGTGAATTTTAGGTATATGGCATTTAGTTTTGACCAACTACTTTCTAGAGAGAACACCTCCACTCTCCTGATTGCCAGGTAGATGCCAGCAATCCCCATTGCAATCCCTTCTATTTGAGTTGCACCCACCAGATGCCCAGATCTTGGGCAGGTGCATGTAGGAACAGTTGGGGAATGCTCTCTGGTTCCCACAATAGAGAAGGTGTATCAGTCCTCCACCATGCAGCCACTCCAAGATGGCATCTGGTGTTTGCTTTCCACTATCCAAGTGCACATTGGCTTGCTGTGTTGCCTCTGGGTCACTCAAACTCACACCAGCTTTCTGTTCCATAGGCTGCCATGCCAAATTTTCTTTGCAAATTCAGTCTTTCTGCCTGAGTTGCCACTGCCATCTGTGGTGGCCCAGCACTGCAACTTTGTAGGCTGGATTTCTGAGTTGTTCTTTCCTGTCCTGTGTTCACAGTGTCTGAACTTCCTTCCATCTGCACGATTCTGATACAGTGATTAGGTGAATTCCCTCCGCCACCCACCTCTTGGAGAAGCAGTGTTCCTGTGTCATGGAGCAATGGAAGTCACATCCCTCCTCTACTCCACAAACTTTTCTTTTCCTTCATATTATTTCTTTCTTTAAAGTTTGATAGGATTTACAAAAGAAGTCATTACATAGAGTTGTCTTTGTAGAATATGTTTAATTGCAGATTTAATTTCTTATTTTTCCAGATAATGTTTTTAATTTGTATCTTTAAAGTCCTTTGTTGATCTAAGTTTTAAATTTTTTTGCCATTGAGCAACTGAATATTTTTTGTCATTTCCCTTTTAATAGTTATAAGATCTATAAGATTGTTACCTATTTATTTTCTTATATTGGTACTGTGTTGTAACTGATTTGCCAAATAAGAGTTGCATCAATTTTATTATACTAGTAAGGTATTCTTGATTCCATGCATTTTGTATTCTGTTGCAGTATAATTTTATTATTCCAAGAAGACAGCTCTTGATTTTATGCATTTCTTCTATTGTTTCTTTTTGCTGTTTCACTGATCTGCACGTTGACCTACTCCCCATTTGTTGCTATTGTTTTTTGTTGTTGTCATGTTCTGCAAATGCAAAGAAAACTTTGAAAAAATGTACTAACTCTTTTAAGTGGGTCCACAGATTCCAGAGCTGGCATAAGGAATCAATAGTGATATGAGATAATAACTGTTGGCAAATGCTAAACACAACTACTATGTAAGAGAGAAATCTACAAATAGTTCAGGTACTTGGATTAAACCATGGTACAAAAAGGGAACAATAATTCAAATATCGTAAAAAGATTCATTATATTTAGGAAATGAAGAGTAGACAATATTGTGTCATTTAATATATTTAAGGAGGTACAGTTTATTGCAAACAAATTATATAGGTCTTAGTTGACCAACTCCATGACTTTATCAATTACATATACTAACATATCAACCCCACAAAAGAAAATGTACAATAATCCTGCCACCCTAACAAGATTCTTTTACCGTCAATATACACCTTGGATTATTGCTCATTTCTCTTTCAATTATTTACATGTTTTCATTACTTTCATTTTGCTATTTCTACCTTATTATCCTCCATGCTTCTATTTTCTCATGCATTAAAGTTTAAATTATCAAATTTATCATTTTCTTATCTAATAATATCATAGAGCTATGACTTTTTAAGTTCTAACATCATTCACTAATTTTCACTTTTATTCAGAAGATTTCTTATGCTTGTGTTCAGTCTGATGTCTTTTATGACTTAGGTTCCCCAAATCAGTCTTCATCTGTTTTTATTATTTTCACTCTGGTATTATTTCTTCTCTTGTTCACATTTATTACTGTTTTTGTTTCTCTTCTTTTTTGTATTTTTAGATTGGGTGCTTAGACAGCTGATTTTATTTTTTTTCCTAAAAAATGGCACCATAAATATTACTAATAGTATCTATCTTTGTTTTTTTTTTTTTTTTTACTAATTTTTTGTCTATTTCATTTACCCATTACTAAGAAGGGACCTTTGAAATCTGCAACTATGTTCTAGATTCTATGATTATTTGTCTGTAGCTTCCTTCTGTTCTGAAACATGTACTTCACAGTTATATTATTAAGTGCATGCATATTTAGAATTGCTATGCCTTCTTGCAGATTCAATTATTTTATTATTCTAAATTATCCTTCTTTATCTTTAGGAATATTCGTCAATATGAAGTCTACTTTTTCTTATATTAACCATTGTTTAACATTTTCATTGTAGTTTTTCCCACACCTTTGTCTTTTAAATGTCTATTTCTGTGCATTTTTGTATTTTATATTTTTTTGAAATTCAGAGCATAGTTAGTGCTCTGTCACTTTTTGACTTTTGTTCTCATCTAATAATCCTGGTCTTTTACCTGGGATTTTTTTTTTTAGTCTATTTGCAAGTAATGTGATTCTTGGCATGATTAGGTTTAAGTCTAGTATTTATTACTGACTTTCTTTTGAACATTGTCAAAATAAATATTATTAGCCTTTGTTTTTCTACTCCTCTTTTTCCTGCATTTGAGTGAGTTGAAAAAATTTTAAATTTCTTTTCTCTCTCATTTTTAGCTATTCCTGTTTAATTTTACATTATTTTAGTTATTATAGTTATTGTACTCTATTTTAAAATAACATTTCATTAACTTACAATGTCAGAAACTGATATCACCCCACCCCACCTGACCCACTTCTCTATTCTGCCCTAAGAATCCAAGGTTCCATGTGATACCGATTATTTGAACAGCTCTTTCAGTATATTCCTGTTACAGACAAATTTTCTCAGTTTTGGTTCATCTGAAATTATCATTTTTTTCTCTTATTTTTGATGAATATTTTTTGTCATTTACAGAATGCAAGATTTTTTTTCAACATTCTGAAAATGTCCTTTCACTGTTTTCTGGACTCCATTGTTTCTGATGAGCCTTCAGTCATTATTATGTTTGTTTCTCTGTTTGTAATGATTTTTTCTTCCGGGTGTTTTGAGATTTATTACTCATCTTTAGTTTTTAGTTGTTTGACTAAGATGTGCCCAGCTGTGGCTTTCTTTCCATTTATCTTCCTTAGATTATTGTATGCTATCACATTATACGTTTAAGAAATCGAGATGTGTAATTTGATAGCGTGCAATAATTTTGAAATGTCTTCAGACATTGTTTTCTTAAACAGTTTTTCTGCCTCATTCTCTCTTCTTCTTCAGCCCTAATTACATGTGTGTGATACCATATGATGTTTTGCCACAAAAAATCAGCTGCTCTGTTTTCTTTTGTTCTGTTTCTCTTTTCACATTTGAGCCTGGATGTCTTCTCTTGGTCTGCTTTAAGCCCACTGATTCTTACCTTTGTTACCTCTGCTCTTTATTCTCTAGTCTTGCTCTTGGCTTGCTCTTGGCTCTGGCCTTCTGATTATTTTGCTGGTTATGTGCCCTGCCTCCAGTCCTTTTGAAGGTCAGATGCTTTACACTCTCTGATGGATGAAGATATTTAGGAGGAATTTCTCAGGTATCCTTCCTTTAGCTTTCCAAAGTTGAAAACATTTAGCACATCTTGGAGAATTTATCCCAGTTCTCCTGTGACAGTCCCAGTCTTCGGTTTTTGGGAGTGTGAAGTACATTGGGTGGATTTACCCTGCCCTAACCCAGACTTTTGTTGTACATCTCCAGGCATGCAGTGAAAAGCTGAGGCAAACAACTGGTATGTTAGGTATGTGCTCACACCATGGCTGCAGCTTCCCAGCACTCTAATCTGTTACAACAGCCCCAATGCAGTCCCTAAAGTCTCAGCACAATTACAATAGCTTATTTTTACCTTCTCTATGGTAAGTTCCTTTTTCTACTAGCCCAACACCAGAGACCAGGTGGCATGGTTCTCTTTATTCCTATAAAGTGTCACTATTTGGAAGTCAGCTCACTAACTGATCTTATACTCAGATCTCTATGAAATGTATATATTAAAAAACTAAAACAGGATATTGTAGATTATTTAACTTGTTCTTGTTAAGGTATGAATGATTTTTATGATATTTCTATCATTATGAGAAGCAAAATATGTAATTAGATATTAACTTTTATTCCCAACATTTAAAAAGAAATTAAGTACAATGGATCAGGAAATTTTTAGGAACAAATAATCATCTGTAATATATGCTATTTATATTTCTAAGTGTATTGCTGCCAATCTAAATATTTTACACTTAAAACAATTCTCAGACATGCTCTTTTCCATATTTCAAAGCCAGGTGTGGTGACACATGCCAGTAATCACAGCAGTTTGGAGGCTGAGGCAGGAGGATTGTAAATTCAAAGCAAGACTCAGCAATTTAAAGAGGACCTAAGCAACTTAGTGAGACCCTGTTTAAAATTAAAATAAAAAAGCCGTTAGGGATGTGACTCAGTGGTTAAATGCCTCAGGATTCAATCTCTGGTACAAAAAAAATTTAAAAATGGAGAACTTTTATATGAAGGGCACAATATTTTTTTAAAGAGAGAGAGAAAAAAAATCAAGTTTTAGAGTTTTTCACATGGTTTTTATTGCTCTGACATTTAGTTATGTATGTGGGTGCCAGGTTTTGAACCCATGTATTTATGCATGCCAGGCAAGCGCCGTAACCACCAAGCCACCGCTCCAGCCCCAGGAAGCAATAATCTTCATTAGATTACTCAGTGCAAGGAACAAAGAGTTGAAATGTAGCAAACAATTTGCTTCATTCCATTTCATTATGGGATAATGGATAACATCTCTGGTCTTCTGAGACTGCTTTTTGGGTTCTTTAAATATCAAGTCATTGTTCACCAAAGTTATGTGAAGAGAGGTTTTGCTTATTTTACTGTGAACGAAATATTAGGGGATAAGGTAAAGAAAAACAAAAAATCTTTAAAGTATTGTCTCAATCTAATGTGCAAAAATAGTAGCTCAGTTTTAACAATACTTAAATTTGGTTCTAATTAGAATGGGATATTCCACAAGTATGGAATTCTTTTTTATATACATATCATGCACATTTATATTCAACTATATAATTATTTCCCAACAAAAAATGCTGTTATTTTATTTTGTGCATTAAAATATTTAATTTTCTAAAATGAGTAAAGCTGAGAAAAACAGTCTTCTGACCCAGCAGATCTGTATTCCCAAGAATCTTTTTTAATTAGAAGAATGTGCTGCTATTGTTCTTTTCAGTGTTGCAAAGGTTGCAAAATGGCTTTTAACTCTTCCCACCAATCAGAAAACAAATGTGATTACTATGCAAGATTAAAATACCATAATAAGTTTGATTCAAGTCTGCTTAATTTTACAAGTAATTTTTGACTTACTATAATCTTTCAGTCTGTAACTCAGGGAATGAAATCATACAAACAATGCTTCTTTATACTCTGCCCATGATCAAGAACTACATTTCATCTGTAAGGAAGAAATCTTTGCTTTACATTTAGTTATGCACACCTCACCTAAATATGTTTTAGAATTTGTACAGACAAGTTAATCATGTACTTTGTGTTAACGGAACAATACCATTTCTTTGAACAACAGTTGGTAGGATTCTCATAAAAAGTTTGTCTCCTGTAAAAGGATACTAATTATAAACAAAAGACGGGAGAGGGATGAAGAGGAACTTCTGAAGGATCTGGTATACTGATACCATCAAAGGGAGAGGGATGAAGAGGAACTTCTGAAGGATCTGGTATACTGATACCATCAAATACTCCGAAAAGCACAAGTCTGGTGAGACTCACGGTCAAAGTGTTCATTCAGATTTTTAGCTTTAGTCTCAAACTGATTGGTTAATGTCTTTAGTAAAGAAAGAGATTTTTCTGATTCAAAATGTTTTGATGAAGGATTCCTCTGAAGCTCATCACATTTACTCTGAACTATATTCTATTTTGCATTCAAGACTAGAAATTTATTTACTTATTTATTTATTTTAAAAGAGGGACGGACAATGAGAGAGAGAGAAAAAATGTTATTTAGTTTCTCCTGTGGTTTTCATTGCTCCAATAGTTCATTGTATACGTGGTGCTGGGGTTCAAACTTACATCCATGCGCATGCCAGGCAAGCACTAACCGCTGAGCCACTGCTACAGCCCCAACACTAGAAAAGTAGATAGCTTTAACCTGCACTGCCAAGTTTCTGAGTCAAACTAAGACTAAAACAAATATAAAAATATATCCTAGAACAGATAAAAAAGTGGTTGTGAAGCACTGGAAAAATGAATTGCATAATAAAAAAGAAATAGACCTCAATTTGAATCCCTATATATCTCCTATTACCTGCATGATTTAGGCATATTATGAGCTTCATTTCTTCTCTCAGGCTTATAGAGCTCGCTCTTGATTAGAGGCACCACACATAAGATTCTTACTGTGATACCAGGCACATAGCATAAATGTAGAAGAATGTAATAAATCTTTTACTGCCTAACCCACATTAGCCTGATGTTGGGCTGAAAATCCTGAATTTAGAGCATATTACTAAAAACTCTGATTAATACATAATCACAGATCATCAGCATATTGTAAACATACAAAATTAAGAAACTGGCTTTTTGTTAATATAAAGATTTTTTGCACTAAAATAATATATGCTAGATGTTTAAACATAATTTTACTATAGCATTATTGGTTTCATATCTTAAGTCAGTGATTTTTTTCATATAATTAATTTTTAAATTATTAAAATATATTAAAGGACATTTACAAATTGAGCTTTAACTTTTTTTTTTTTTAAGAGAGAGGAACAGTGTGAGAGAGAAAAAACAGAATCAATTTTATTTAGTTTTTTATGTGGCTTTTGTTGCTCCAAGACTTTGTTGTTTACTTGGTGCTGGGGTTTGAACCCGTGTACTTGCACTTGCTGAGCAAGCACCGTAACTTCTAAGCCACTGCTAGAGCCAGAGCTTTGACTTTTAAAGTTTTCTTATTTATAATAATTTTATAAAACATGTTATTCAAAAGCAATTATGTTATAAAGAAACAAATGGATTCAAAAATTTTTCATGAACACTAAAACACTGGTAGTTTCTGAAGATAATAAGGATTTTCTCTTTTAGTTGGTGCTTACAGAACAGAAAGCAAGTAAATATTTGAAATTAAGATGAAACGGTATGGGGCTGAAGCAGTGGCTCAGAGGTTATGGCACTTGCCTGGCATGCATGAGGACACGGGTTTGAACCCCAGTACCACATACACAATGAAATGTCGGAGTAACAAAAGCCACATGAAAAACTAAATAAAAATTTGAATCAATTCTCTGTTTCTCTCTGTCTCTCACTGTCCCTCTTTCAAAAAAGAAAAGATAAAATGGTAGATTTTCTCTCTTTAATAAGATTGACAATGTGCTTTAGAAATCTACTTTAATCAAAAGATAAAATGACATATATCTAAATTAATGTCAAATAACAATAAATTTAATATATAACAATTCCTCAGTTCTTACATTTTCCCCCACAGTGTTTTACATTATTTGTATGTATTACACCAATTATTTCCTTATATAATTCCAAGAATTAAATTGGCATTTATAATACTTTTTTTATAGATGTGGAGTTCTCACTTAAGAATTCTGTGGATTTGTGTTTAAAACAGTTCATTCCTTTTTATTGTGGCAAGATATACATAAAATATACTTAACCACTTTAAACATTATAAATATTTATACAGTTCTCTGATTGCATTGGTACTGATGTTCTCTCATCATCAATATCAATCTCCAGAATTTTTTGCCATCTCCAATTGAAACTCTGTACCCATTAAAAACTATTCTCTCCTGCCCCTAATTAATTCTACTTTTGCTTACTAAGCATCTGACTATTCCAGGTACTTCATGTAAGTCAAATCATAGAAAGTTTTGCCCAGATTTTTCACTAAGCACAATGTTTTCACAGTCCAGCCACATAGTGGCCCAATCAGTTTTCCTTCTTTTTCAAGGCTCCGCTATATGCTGGGCTTTTGGTCTCTATGAACATTTATTTCCTACCCTAAAGTCTATTTTGCCAGTTAGTATAGCGACACAAATTTTCCAATGGTTAATGTATTTATATTTCTCCTATTCATTGCCAAGTGTTTTATGCTCCTATATTTACAGTGTGCATCTTATAGACAGCATATGTTCCTCCCCTCCCCGGGTCTACAACTTTCATTTGGAGTACTTAGGTAGCATCAAGTCATGGCTCCCTCCTATACTTTCATCTCTCACTTTGGTAAATTCTCTAAATTTCTCTCATCAGGGAGTCTTTGTCTCCCAATCACAGCTACACTGAGAAATTTCACTCTGCTTTTCAGAATTCTTTCATCTTCGCTCTTTAGCTTCACACCCCATACAACTTTAGAACTTAGCACAAGTCTTAAAAGACAAACTGTATTTTTGCTTAAAGACCACAGTACTGGAATTTTGTTTTCCTGGCCAAATCCAGACACAGACTGTAACAAATGCTCAGAATTGAAAAAACCCCATGCTGGAGAAAACCAGCTGAAGAATCCTGCCTCATTCTTAAAGATTCTGCCCTGTCATCAATTTCCTGGTTTCTTCTTTTGTTCCTTGAAAATACGGAATGATGCATTTATAGATTTTTCTGGATATCTTACTTGCTGGCAATGGTGGTGTTAGCTTGTTATGATTTATTTCATCTGCCTAAATAAGGTAGGGTATTATTTTATTAAATAAGAGTCAAGCATATTTGTGTATTAATAACAATGATCCTGTAGAGATGGGAGAATGGATGCTGCAAGAGACAGACCACAAAATAGCTACATGTGTATTCTTGAATAAGTGAAAAGAGATTACAGTTAGTGTCCAAGTTGAGCAATTGGCCCTAGGAAGCAGAAGTGAGATTTATTTATAGTAAAAGGAGAAAATTCAAAGTGTATAGTCATTAGTGTAAGTGGGATGATAAATGAAGTGGTAAGAGCTTATCAAAAGTGTTCTGCTTATTTTTTGTTCTTATCAATAAATAAGAAGCAAGGTAATTAGTTGATAAGAGTGAAGAAGGGAAGATATGATACAATGCTCTAAATGACTGACAGAGCAGGATGTTTGTAAATTCGTTAACTAACTTGGGATGACTAATTATGAAATATGAATTTCATGGTGGATATGCTTACTTCTAAATAGGTTTAACTGCTTTGCACAGGAACAGGATCAACAGAGATACACATTTTACTAGGATAAGTGTTTTGGTAGGAGAATATATTGAAAGCAGAAATGAACAAAAGAATTCAAGGTATAGTGAAGGGAAATTAGTGATTTGTAGAAATGAAGGTAACAGGATGTGAGGTAATGAGAAAAGTGACAAGAAGATAGTAATGGAAATTGCATCCAGTAGTGTGAAAGAAATCCTGGAGCCAGCGAACTAGAGGAATTTAACTGTTGTGGTGGATTATTGAAACTCAGATTACAGCAATGGTGAATTTATTAATGATAAGTTTTAGGATATCATGGGGCTGGGTAACTAAAGTTAGTGAGCAGATATAAAGAAAGGAAGACAAGTAATTGAGAGGACTGATTATTGGAAAAATTATCAATGAACAAAAAATGTGACAAGAGAGATAAAATAGCCTAATGCTACAACCTCAAGGAGTAATGCAAAGGAGAGATGATTGTGGTCAATACAATTAGATGTCATGCATTTAGGAGATGGCAACTGCAGGTACATAACTGTTAATGTCTCTTACTGAAATTTCATGGCTTTCACATTTATTAAGACATTTAATAAATATTTACCAGGAGCTTAGGCCTTTTTTTATACATTACAAATCCAACTACTTACCTGCACCATACCTTCCTAGAAGAATATCCTCATATTTAAAGATCTAAATGGATTAGTTCATACACTAAAGAAAATCTAGCATTCCCCCGAGCCCTCTAACATCTGCCCATTACACTGTGTCAACTGCAAAGTGTGAATCTCTGGATGCGGTGTATGGGCTCTCGCTATTGAATCTGACATTGTTCTCTCCACTGTGCAAGGCATGCTCCATTCAGTGCCTGTGAGAGCTATATCCTGGTGATCACAAGCCTTAAAATGAGTTGACACTCTGGGGCTGTTACTCTGGGTGACAGGCACTGTTAAGTAATTTGCTATCCTCTATGAAGTAGGATTCTCTCATATCCTCTCCACCTACTTCCAGAAGTGGTAGGAGCTGTCACTTACTCAACTGTTTGGCACAGTTGTCTATGCCATCACTGTGTTGGCTTTGTGAAACTCAATCGGCCACACTCCCGTCCATCAATGCGGTACTATCATGTGGTACTATCTGATGGAATTCTCTTCCACTAGATATTTACAAGACTCCCTAACATTTGGACTCTATGTGCCATATTTTCAAAAGTGTCTCTTTGAATCACTGATCCCCAAATAGTAGCCATCAGCAGTTATCATCCTTGGTCCTGTACAGCCAAGCTTCTTTATGGGAAACATGTCCTCAGTCAATTTCCTCCTTCTGTAGACAGCATAGAGTGTATTTATGCAAAGTGAGCTATGATGTCACTATGCAATATAAAGTTATTGTGTATATGATCCATAATTGACCAAAATGTTGTTATGCAGCATATAACTGTACTTGGCTTTATTTTCTTCATAATATTTTATACTATATGGAATTCAACACTTAATATTATATAAAATTATATTGACTATTCATAGTTTGTTTATTGTGTGACTTTCTCACAGAAATAAAACTTTTCAGAAGGTCAAGTCTTTCTCTTGTTCACCATTCAATAGTTAGTTATCAGAATAGTTCATGGCACTATTCATGGTATGAATTAATACTGTAAAAGAAAGGGAGAATCAAAGAAGGAAGAAGGAAGGCAGCAGGAATGATAGAAATTGGGGAACGTTTATTGCCTTTAAACGTGATTACAAATTACTGTCTATAACTTTTTGTAGCTCTTTTTCTTGATTGTTTATTAACATTGAAAGTTACTATGGGAAATAAGTTTGATTTTTTCCCTATTCTATAAATTATTTTATTTCTTTCTGGTTTCTTAAGGGATCATTCTTATATTTGCGTATCAGTAATGAAGCAGATGTGTCTTCATATTAAATTTTACTATAGTGTGTTGTATTGTCTTCCCAGTAAAAACATATCCTTTGATTCTGCAGAGAAAATTCCTTATAATGTGAGATTTTGATTTGCTAATTTGTATGAAAATAAATTGTTGTTCTGTGCATTAGATTCTCCACTTTAGGAATATGTACTTTTCCTGGTAGGTACATTCTTCCTGCCTTTCACATATAATTTAAACACATATTTGGAGCTTCCATTTACCTCCTACATTTTGTGATGCTATGGTTTACTTTTTTTTTTTTTTTTTTAAAGAGAGAGGGACAGTGAGAGAGACAGAGAAAGAGAGAAACAATTTTATTTAGTTTTTCACATGAGTTGCTCCAACACTAAGTTGTGTACGTGGTGCTGGGGTTCGAACCCGGGTCCTCGTGCTTGCCAAGCAAGCACCGAAACCACTGAGCCACCACTCCAGCCCATATGGTTTACTTTTCATTTGGGTTGAAAACTTCCATTCTCATTGATACTAAGTTATTTATTGGATCTTCAGCAAAGTACATCCAGTCTCAGTGGGTCCCTTAGATCAAGAATTTCCCTTGACCAAATAATCTCTAATTTTTAACAACTTTCTCCTGTTTTTACCACTATCTCCTATTTACATGAATTTGTAATTTTAGTAAGATCTGTAGTGGAAAATGTATGTAGTGGATGGTGGACCTCTGTTAGAAGAATTTTGCTCTTCTGGATCGGCTATGTTGTATTTTTTGGGTTTATCTTTTTCAGAATTATTATTGTTATCTTATTCATGGCAACAGCTACTATAAGGTCCTGTACTTTGTCCATTACCTTCTGAAACTTCTATTGAAAACTGTCTGGAATGTACATATTTACATTATTGCTGTTTCCTTTCACTTTTTCATTCATCTTTTCTATCTTTCATATGCTGTCTTTAGGAAAGTCATCCACCTATTTTTCTCATCTCACTCCGATAACAGTCCTATTTAGCTCATCTTATTATGTAATTTAATTTTTTGTTTTTATTTACCCCAATTTTCTGTATTTTACCATTGATTTCTACTCATTGCTGCACCTTGTTCTATATATACCAGATGCGTTTCATCCCCTTCCTCCAATAGCGTATCAAACACACTTGCTTCAATGGTCAATTGTTGTCTGTTTCTTCTACAAGCATCCTCTCCATTTGCTGAGAATCTCTGGACATTGGCCTCTGTCAGGTGTTTTGTGATGCTTGTGCATCCACAGGGAAAGTTTGTGTCTTTTGGTCTCTTGGCTGGTATATTTGCTGCCATGTTCATTCATTTCATCAGTTGCAGCAATCTGTGATTAGGGCTTTGCCTTTTCATCTGCTTCCCTTTTAAAGAATAACCACCTTTTAAATTAATTTAATTTTATTGTTGGAGTTTATATTTTTGCTCTTTAACTTTTATATTTTTTATTTTTTTATATTTTATATTTTATATTTTGCTTTCTTTCTTCTTTTGTTTCCTTTTTTGTCTTATTTTTAATTTAGCTTTCAATTTTTTGGTAGATTTTTTAAATCATATTAAGCTCTTTTGGTGCACTCGTGCATGGGTATGCACACACAAAGCATGCACTTTCTCATTTTTCTTCTCTTTTTACCAATCTATGTTCTTAGAATCTAGAGATTGGAGGGCCAGTTTGTATATTATGTATCATTTCTTTTTTATTTAGAAATTTACTTATTGTACAATCAAAAATGCATCCAAAGTAGCATTATAATATGTATATATTTTAAATTAGATTTACTCCCTAGATCTGACCCAATTCTCCCACCTTCTCCTTGCCCCCTCCCCTCTCCTTCCCGATACATCTCTATGAATGCCCTAGGTTATGTGCTACTATGCCTTTGCTGGGTCTAATATGACAGTTGACCACCTTTCACACAGGTCTGGGTCTCTCTCCACTCTCCACAGATGAGTGAAGACATTTGACTCTTGACCCTCTGGTTTAGGCTAACTTTACTCAATATGATTTCTTCCATTGCCGTCCATTTACCTTCACAGGCTGCAATATCATTGTTTCTAACTGCTGAGTCGAACTCCAGGGTATATATACAGGGTATATATCACAGTTTTTGAATCCATTCATCCAATGAGGGGCATCTGGGTTGGTTCCATAATTTAGCTATTATAAATTGAGCTACTATGAACATAGATTTTACTGCACCACTGTAACGTGGTGATTCCAACTCCCCTGGAAAAAAATCCAGGAAAGGGATAGCTGGATCATATAGTGGGTTCATCCCAATTTTCTGAGGATTCTCCACACTGCTTTCGAGAGGGCCTGTACTAGTCTGCAGGTCCACCAATTTAGTTAAAATATTTAACTAAATTAACAACTATAGCAAACATATATTATATATATATATGTATATATACATACATATATATATACACACACATATATGTTTATTTGGCTTGAGTACTTAGAATCAGATATTATATGCTGGAATTTTTGTATTTTGGGGTTCCTAATTTTATTCAATATTTTCAGTTTTCTATTCATTATAAAACCAATACTTTCTTTTAAAGATTATGTTTATTGTAAATCTCCTTAAAATGAAAATATCTATTGTCTTTACCCAAGGGAGACACTATTTTACTCCTAAAATTTTGTGATTCTTTTGTTTTCTGTGTTGGTGGTATGGCTGCTTAAAGATTATGTTCTCACTTTTTTCATGGACTTTATCTAAGGAAAATTTTATAGTTTTTAATGTTTGACTCTTTTTTTCTATTACATATGCTCTGTACTTTTGTTTACAATTATACTGACTCATTTTTTGTCAAAATTATTTAAAATTGATTTCTTGATTATTCTCATCTATTTTTTTTTCAATGTTATTCTCTTGGATAATTTATCAAAAAGCACATCCCTAATTGTCAGCTTAGTTAGTAAGTCACTAATTAAGCTCTGTGTTGGAAATAAAGCAGATTAAAGAATAGCATTAGAATTTCCTAACACAAGTAAGTGGAAGACACCTATGTAAAAGTTCAAATGGTTTTCTAACATGCCAGAATGGTGAAATATGGTGATTATTGTCAGATTACCTTATAACAAGATAAAAATATCACTAAAATTTAAATTTCATTTGAAGATCAGTTCAAAAAGTTTCTGGTTTTTTTTTTTTTTTTCAGAAAGGCAGCAAAACAAAATGATTTTATAGAAGAGTGGAGAGAACTTTGACTCCATTGGGTAATACTATGGATTACGTAGTAGACATAAGTTAAAATCTTCTAGGAATACACTGTAACCTGCTATTCTTCATGTTCTGAGGATGAAATGACAAACCTGAATAAAATCCATAGGATAAGAATAGGGTATAAAGATAAAAGAAAAGTAGGAAACCTATAATTAACATGTCTGTTAAATGTCTCCTAAAGGCTTTTGTGTTCAAGACTTATTCCCCAGTTGATCGTACTATTGGGAGGTGGGGGAACTTCAGGATACAGCACCTAAGAAAGTTAGATGGCTGGGGGAATGCCCTGGAAGGGATGTTAGGTCTCTGGTCCTTCCTTACCTATTCCTCTGATTCCCAGCCATCATGCACGCTTTGTTATGATAGTCGATAGTCTGCCTCATCACAAGACCACAGCAATAGGGCCAGGTGACTATGAACTGAAACTTTTTTTTTATTCAGAAATTCGTTGAACAATCACTCAAGCTTCTAATGAAATTATATATTCTGAAATTTAGATTTACCCCCAAGAGCCCCCCCCCAATTAGCCACCTTTATCCCTCCCCTCCCCTTCCCAAAACATCTCTAAAAATGTATTAGGTTGTATGACATTATACCATATCCAGCTTTAAAACATGATACTAGACCTCCTTTCTCAATGGCCAGGGTCTATCTCCAGCCTCCACAGATGAGTGAAGACATTTTACCCTTGGTTCTCTGGGTTATGCTGATTTCACTCAGCATAATTTCTTCCATAGCCATCCATTTACCTTTTGAAACTCTGAGCCAAAATAAATCATTTTCTTCTTTAATTCCCAAATATTTTGTCACAGTGATATAAAACTGACTAGCACAGAAAATTGGTATCAAAAAGTATCAGTCAGGGCTGGAATGGTGGCTTGGCAGTTACAGTGTTTACCTGGCATGCGCAAGGACGTGGGTTCAAACCCCAGTGTCACAAATACAATGAAGTGTCGGAGCAACAAAAGCCACATGAAAAATTAAATAAAAAATGGTTCTTTCTGACTCTGTATCTCTCACTGTTCCTCTCTCTCTCAAAAAAAAAAGTATCAGTCATTGTTGTCACTGTATTTGATGATGTGATTCAGAAACTTTTAATACTGATTCGCATAAGAATTCAGCAATGTTTTGAGAATTAGAATAGAGAAAGGTTAGAAGTTTGTAAACAGAGCTTACTGGGCAATTCTAGTATGAGCTCAGAAGATCAGAAAAGAGGAGAGTAAAGATGAAGTTTCAGATGGAAAAGGGGACTTTATTGGAATAGGATCAGAGGTTATATGTGCTACATTCTGGCAAAGAACTGTCTACATTTTGTCAATGCCCTGAGACTTTTGGTGGGGCTGAATTTAAAGGTGATGGAAATTAATCTGGTAGAGAAAAGGTCAAGGCAGAACAGCATTCAGGCAATGGCATGATTATTGAGGGCTGCTTTTATAAAGCCAGATTATACAGTGAAAAATGGAAGCAAAAAATAGAGTGAAAAAAATTTGAAAATCTTTCAAAAATTTGCAGTTGGCCTAGAAAACAAGGGCTTTTAAAATTGAGGGCAAGTTTGGTTTTTTAAGAGACTAGAATCATTAAAAAGAAGCCAAGAGCTTTGTCCTGGGAGGATATCTCAGCAATTAGCCATACTGAATTTATTGCAGGCTCAAGTGTTTAAAAGTGTGTATTCATTTCAAAGTCTCTTTGAGAGTGCCAGGGAACGTTGGTCCCACAGGACCCTAAAGTTGGTTTTACCATGCACTGTCAAGGTACTCAGAAGCCACCACAACCTTAGTGCTAAGGGGCTCAGCTATAATTTGCTGTTGTCCACATGATGATGGTTTTGCAAGCATGCAGAATGTGAGAACTGCAGCGTTATTAAGGCTTCCACTGAGATTTAATGGAAGGCTTGGGAGACCAGGCAGTACATTGTAGGGTCAGAATTCCAAAAAGAATTCCCTGAGAAGGTGATGCATGAAGTTGCAACAATGAAGCTGAAGAAGCTTCAGTGGAGACTCCAGGAATTTAGAAATGTCAGGAACATGGAGATCTGAACAAGAAAAACTTTAGGCAGCCAGTGGAGCCAGCCCAAGAGAATGATCATATAGGCCATAATTAGCAAGGCCACAGGGGCAAGGCTGCCTAAGCCATTAGGGGCTCACACCTTCCCACCACGTGCCCTAGGTGCCAGACATGTACCTGCAAGATTTAATGTCTATTCTGCTGGGTTTTGCTTTTACTCTGATCAGATACTTCCTTGGTGTTCTCCTATTCCTCTTTATAGAATAGGGGTGTTTTCCCAATATCGTTTTATGTTGGAATATAGCACTTTTTTAAAACAGGAGCTCAAAGCTAAGAATTTTCCTGGAGTCTGAGAGATTTAGGACTTGGATGTTTGAGCCATTCTGAAACTGTTGAGACTTGGTGGGCTCTTTGAGATGGACTGCTTTGTGCATCATGAGATGGACATGTGTGTGGGTCCAAGGATAGAATTCTATTGCTTGGATCTTGGATGTCCCTGAAAAGCTTATGTTTTGAAGGTTTGGTCTTTAGCTGGTGGTGCTACTGGGTGGTGGTAGAAGCTTTAGGAGATGTGGACAGTTGCAGGAAGTAGGTCATTTGGGAGAATGCCTTTGAAAATTATATTGGGGCCCTGAACCCTCCCTCTCTCTTTATGCTTCCCTAGAGGTAAGCTATTTTGCTCTACCACATGTTACCTGCCCTGATGCTCTGCTTCACCACAAACCCACAGTGAGAGGGCCAGCTGACTACAGACTGAAACTTTTGAAATCATCTGCCAAAATAAATATTTCTTTTTTTAAAAGTTGATATTATGAGGTATTTTGCCCTAGTGATGGAAAACTGCCTAACAAAATGACTCAATAAAATGAAAGTAACTTTTTTAAAAAAATATTTAAGAGAAGTATTAAAATTTATTCAATTAAATTTCTGTCAACATGGGAGAGGGAAGATGTTTATATATCATTATATAAACTTCTAATTCAAGTTTCTGGAGTTCAATTATGTTTAATTTAATTTATCTTATGCAGGTTGGTAAGTAAAATACTTTGATACAGTAGGGAACATCAGTAAGAGTAGCATAAATTAAGAGCATAAATATGGACTAAAACAATCCTATTAAAGGCCTTGAATTTAAGATGAAGAAATTCTACTTCATTTTATATGCACTGAGGTGCACACAGTTTCTTGAGCAGAGATGTAATTCAAACACAGCTGCATATTTGGAAAATTAAACTGACTGTTTTGATTTTGTGGAGAGAAGGGAAACAAGGTAGAAATCTATTTTAATTATCCAAACAGGCATTTTAACTAACTTGATTGGAATAGAAAATTTGTAATATTTTGGGAGATGTAATTTTAATTTAACTGAACTTCAGAATAGGAAAAGATCAATACTAAGTAGACATCATAAATTAGTAGTACCTAGTTATGATCGACCAAATTTTATCTTATGTGTTTAAAGACAAAAGTCTTAAGGAAAATGATATGTAGCAGAAGTTTTAAATTTTCTTTCTCTTTAAACCTTTCACACCAGAGCTGTTGATTCCTAGGCTAAATATATTTGTTTTCCCTATAAATCACTTCCCTTCTTATTAGAATTCAAACATGTTTTCCAACTTCATATTTTAACATATTTTAGAAAGATTGTCCAGACAAAACTGAATGATGACTATTTCTCTATTCAGTTTTAAAGAGAGCACTATATACAATTATGGTAGAAATCTTAACAGAGGAAATAAATTTTGACTTTGTGAGCCCAAGAGATTATTTTGTTTAAGAGGGATTCAGGATCAGTGTGAGGAATGTGGGAAGAGCACCTAGATTTGTCCATCATAGTTTCTATGGCTACAACAAAGACAAATGCAAATTTCTTGTGAAAAATTGTGTTGCCATTACCAGATTTCCACTTATGGTGCTAAGTAGTTATCTCACAGGACAACATGCATGTCTTCACACACACACTCACACATACACACACACGCACACGCACACGCACACGCACAAATACACTTCCTTATGTTAAAAGACATAGTAGATCAGGCAAAATGAAGGTAACATTTACAGCATTAAGCAATTTTTATCAGAAATACCATCACATTTACAACCTCTAATTAAATGGGCAGAAGCCATGATGGACCTGAAGCACTGTTCAACTGTATGGTAGTACTAGAAGATTCGTAAGGACAGTGAAATGAAAGAATTAGAAACTAAGTGTTTTATTATTCTGCAATAAAAAACCTTTTATTTCCATTATTTCTATATCTTATATAGGTTCATATTAATGGTGCATAGCCAGCAAAAGCAAGGTTGAAAGAGCATCTCAAATTATCCTATCAATAATTCTTTCCCTATGTGCATACTGTGATGTGCTGCTCAGATGCCCTGGCTTAAAAAGATTGTTGCAGTTGCTGGGAGAGCTGTGGGCATATGTCTGTCAGCCATCAGCTCCTTTAGAATTTATCTCAGATGGAGGGGGCCATTTTTCCAAGATTGTACCCATTCTTAGAGAGATGGAGATCCAATGGCTAATATCTAAGAGATTAAAAGGATTAGTCATATTGTCCCAATCAGGGATATTAAAATGTTATTTTTTCTCCAGAACTTTGCATTGCATTAATCAAGACTATCTTGTGTCTGCATTATAGTTAAGTGTATTCTCCTCTGCCCAATCCAGTCTCTGTTACCATCTTCCTTAGGTGTGGATACCAACAGGGACCCCCTAATGAAACTGCTGTATGAAAACATCATCAAAGAGTCTGTTTCCTAGGAATCCAAACTATGGCATTATCTTTCATTAGAAGACTCAGAAGACATTAGGAAAAACAAATATTCCTCATTTATCTCTCAATAAAAACTGTGCTAAGTACACTGAAATGTCAAGGTCAAGTTGCTATTTTGAAATGCTTAATAAGAAAGTGCTCTCCTGAGTGATTTTGTACTAGCACTTACAAAATGACAACTGAACAAAAGCTAATCTGCATATCCAGTGCCAAGATTCACTGGCAAAGTATGCTAGTCACCTTTTCATTGTTGTGACCAAAATATAGGACAAGAACAACTTAAAAGAGGAAAAGTTTATTTGGGCTCACAGTATCAAAGGTTACAGTCTATGGTTGGCCAACTCCATTGTTCTGGGCCTGAGATGACAAAGAACATCATGTCGGAAAGGCACAGCAGAGGAAACATGTTCCACTCAGGGCAACCAAGAAGCAGACAGGGATGGGAATGGGGCAGATATCTAAGCACCAGAAAGAAAACATAATCCTAAAGGGTATGTCCTCAGTACTACCTTCAGCTACATTCCAACTACTTATAGTTACCACCAGTGAATTAATGCACTGATGAGGCTACAGTTTTAATAATTTGATCACTTCACCTCTGAATTTTCTGCACGGCCTAACACATGAGCTGCCTCTTATGGCCTCACTGGTTTCAGCCTTCATGGCATCTCTCTTTTACTGGTTCTCTTGCTTTCTGTAGATTTCACTGACAGCCATTCCATACTACTGGCATCTCTTAATTCTGAGGTCTCCATTTCAGTGTCACCTTCATTCTTAGTGCTTCACAAATCACCATCTCAGGGGAAATATTTAGAGATTCTCACCCTCCTATACTTTGCCTGGCCTCCCAAGCCTTCCTTGAAATCATGGTAAAACACTCCATAACCCCCTGACTCCAGCATCTTGCATTTCTACACAACCAAGACCATGTAGATGGTGCCAAGGTCTGCTGCCAGCTGAAGCAGTCAACAATTTCCTTGGACCATGGCTGCAGCTGCCTCTAAGTGGGTGGGTGACTTCCTTGATGTGGGGATCCAAATACTGGTGAAATAGTTTTCTGGGTTGCCTCAGTGCTCTTTTCTCAAAGCAAGAGTTTTCAAACAGGTTTTTACTTTTACATCCTTAATCCTGACATGGGTGAAATCCTGCTGACTTCTGAGATGCCCTCAATACATCTTTCCTACACACAAAGTGCTCTCTGGTGGCACCAATCGCTTCAGCAACCACTTCTTCCTTAGCTCCGGTAGTACAAGTGTTTTTCTGGCAGACTGCAAATTTTTAAAATCTTTATTCTCTGCTTTCTGCTCCCAATTATCACAAACGAACCTGTCTAAAAGCCACCAGGAATATGCATGCCACTGCCTGAATGTTGTGCTGCCCTGAAATTTCCTCTGCCAAATTAATTTGTCCATCATCTTTAATTCAGCTTCACTCAAAGGCGCAGGATATCAGCAAAAAAACGGACACTCTCTTTGTCAGAATATAACACAAATAGCCTCTAGTCCAAATCCCAACAGAGTCCTTGTTCCTTTCAGAATCCTCATAAGCAGTCTTATGTCCACCTTCCTGCCAACATTCAGGTCTTCCGAACTCTCACCAGAATCACCCATTAAGGTCCACTTAGAATTCAAAGGTTTCTGTAGCCTGCATCTTATTTTCTGAACTCTTCCCACAAATCAGTTCCAAAGTCTTCTGCACCACATTGTCAGGTTACTCACAATATCTCTTGGTATCAATTTCTGTGTTAATCAGATTTTAATTTCTGTGATTAAAATGCCCCATAAGAACAACTTGGAGGATGAAATTTTCATTGAGGGCTCATGTTTATAGAGTTTAAGTTCATGATCAGACAACTTCTTTGCTCTAGGCCTGAGTAAGAAGAACATCATGATGGAAGGGAGTGGCAGAGATAAAACTGGTCTGGTCATAGCATCCAGGAAGCAATGAAAGTGATCAAAATTCCAGGTACTAAATATAATCTCCAGGAGCTTGCCCCCAGGGACCTACTTCCTCTAGCCATGCCCCACCCATCTACAGTTACACTTAGTGGTTCATTCAAATAATTAATCCATCAAATGGATGATGTTACACCGCTGATGTTACAGCTTTCATAATCTGATAGTCACAACTCAGATCATTCCTCCATTGCTTTGCAGATGAGCTTTTGGGGAGACATTTCTAGATCCAAAGCATAACACAAGGAAAGCACAACATAAATTCGTCCACAAATACCTAAACATTTAATAGCTTAGATGCATTTTTCTAACGTCTTGAAATCTGCAATCATCCAGATCTGTAGCTGGGATAATTCAACAGACACTGAAAATGAAAGGGTTATAAAATGATTTGGAAATAATGTAATATAAAGAACAGTAATTTATGTAAATCAAAATTCTTAGGCAAAAGTAGTTTGCCTGCCTTTCTTAAAACAAGGACTAACCATAAAGTAACTATTATAATAATTTAATTCTAATAAATCATTTTCATGATTCTATAATACTTGGCCTCAAACCATATCTATGGAAGCTAAGCTAGGTATAAGAAAATTTCCAGGTATGATTGAAGGGAATTCTAATATTTCACAAAGACTGGAAATTTTATCAATGGAACTTGATATTCTGTGCCTCTAAGAAGTAAAATGCATGAATTTGTTGTTTATTTGGTTTTCATACTGAGGACTGAACTCAGGTCCTTGAGCATCCTCTGCAAGTGTTCCACTACAGACCTATGCTCCAAGCCCAAATGCACAGGTTTTTAAGAAGAAACTCTCAAAAATTTTTTTTCATTTTAAAATAAATATGTGTACAACCTATTAAGTATTGAGTTGTGTTCTCCCATTTAAAAAAAATATATATATATATATAGAAATTTTAAATCTCAGTATCTCAGAATTTGAACTTATCTGGAAATCTGGAAATGGGGACTTTACATAGGTAATGAAATTAAAAATGAAATCATCTACTTCAATCTCATGATGAAAGGTATCCTTATGAAAAGGAGAAACTTGGACATATATACAAATATGAGAGCAGACTCTGAAGAAACACAGAGAATTTCACATGAAGATTCAAGTAATGCTGCCACAAGCCCAGGATCATCAGGGTTAGCAATGTCTGGAGATCATGAGATGGACCCATCCCCTGCATGTCTCAGAGGGAGCTTGGCCCTGCTATGAACTTGATTTCAGAGTTCGAGCATCCCAAATTGTAAAACAATAAATTTCTGGTTGTTTTTTGTTTTTGTTTTTGTTATGGCACATATGGAACACTAATATGTAATCCAAAAATTTTAAAAATTGATTTTCACATTTTCAGATATTCTTACCAAATATTCAGTTATGTGATTTGATTTCAGAAATGAAATCTAGTATTCTGAATGTTGTACACATACATTTACATTTATTTAATAATCTCATTTATATGGAATTGGATTTGAAGATCACTGTTGCAAATTATTATGGTTTTATATTATTTATAAGTCCTTTTTCACAGAAAACTTTGTGCCAAACTGAAGCACCAAATTTTCCAAATTTGTGCCAGCATTACTTAAGTCATTACTAAATCGTCTTTGGTGCAAAATTAGATTTCATGGAATATTCATGAATATATATTATTATGGCATCATGCAAATTGATGCACATAATTTCTTCATAACCATTTAAAGAACACTTTTCTGGTCTAAACACATTAATTGCTATTGAGTTGTGCATTGTAGTCAAAATATTGCCCTTGAGAAAATTTACTAGAGTATTGCAAAGTAAAGACTTAAAAATTGTAAAGATCTATGTCCAAGATTCTGAACCACTGTCTTTGGCTTCCTTATCTGATTGTGCTATCCTCAGACAAGCACATCTTATATGTCCACACATGTAAGATGCGTTTATCATTTGTACTGAGGCTCTCTAAACAAATCATGTCAGTTTTTAGCAACATATTGACAATGCGCATGCACTGAGAATTCCAGGCTGATGTCTTTCAGTGAGCAAGAAAGCAAATGTAAGCCCAGATGCCTCTGGTGAATACACTGCTGCTCCATTTACCTTTTAAGCAATGTGAGGAACAGAATTACACCATGCAACAACTATGCAGTAAAAGGTTACAAACCAATCTTTGAAATGAAAAATCAGGATATACAGATTTTGCGGTGATCACATTCATGCAGTGAAATACTGTACTACAATTAAAGTAGCATGGTGCTACTAAATTCATTTCCTTAGCTCAAACTGTCTTCTTTTTAGTAATGGTGATATCATTCATTTCTAATTGAGTATGTTAACGGTCCTGATGATTAAGTTAAAAGATTTTGGGGGGAAGCAACTAGGATGATGATTTTATTTTTAAAAGAATCAAGAAAACATTGGAAAAACTATTCTCAATTTTTAGTAATGGATTGGTATGTCAAACCATGTAAATTATTTCAAATTTATCAGATAACCTCCTGGTCCTCACATTCTGCCTCTGCCATCACTTCATAATCTGAAGGGAAACGATAGTTCCTCAAAGGTTACATAAAGCTACAACATAAGCATAGAAGAACTTCTCAGTGAAAAGATACTGAGGAACTTGTTAACATATCCATAATAACAAACATCTCTGGCTGCAAATTCTAAATGTCCATTAGGAATTGGTTTTCCTTCTGTACAAAAGGGTATCACTTGTCAATAAGAGTAACTACAGTCATTATAAACAATTCAAACACTGCCCTTTGCCGAAAAAAGTCCTAGAATAGTCTGGGAAATGGACCTATTACACTGCCTTTTCAGGTTGCTGCAGTGTAATAATTCATAATTTGGATTTAACAATAGCACCCAAATCTAGTTACTATTCTCAAGATCTCAGTACATGCACCCAAGCCACCCTATGTCAGGAAAATATAACCCCTTCAAGAACAATGTATCCCCTTCCTACTCATGCACAAGAATATTAGAATATCACTCCAGGACAAGAAGAATAAATGAGGTGCTTTCATTTTATTTTTATCTCATTGAATTATTTTATGTATTAATATATATTTTAGCATGTTTAACATTTTCCATGTTAAATGGTTCTTGAAGGAACTCACTGATGGCTATTGCTAAAAACTATCCCAAGGAATCAATTGTGATAGCAGAGATTTTATAGTACTGTTAAGATACCTATAAGTAAATCATATTGAGTAATTTAGAATTTCAATCTTGATATTTTACTGGCAAGTAGAGTTAAATACAAACATAACTTTGTGTGGGTGATGGAAGAAGAATACACTGAAAACAAATTTAATCTTTTAACAAATGGCTTAGTAAAGCAGTGATCTCTGAAAGAGAGAGGAGCATGAAGAGACACACAGAGAGAGAGAGAGAGAGAGAGAAGGAGATATTAGAGTTAGCATATTCAAAGTGAAGCAGAAAGTAAAGTGATGTATAAATTCGAAATTCTCAATTCATTCGTAACAATGAGCAATTTTAGAAATCAACTCTATCTAGCTGGACATTCAGAGGGTTTTTACATCCATTTTGATGCCTGAAAATCCCTCAAAATGATTAAGAGTATTCAATGCTTTCATTAAGTAGTGTTTAGCTATTCTCATTCTGGTTGTAAATTGCACATCATCAGTAATCCTGTACTTATCAGTTCATGAAGTGCCTTCTGCTATCAAATACGGCTGTGAGCTACAGAAAAGTTCAAAATTAAACACTTTTCTTTCCCTGTTCTCTCTAGATTAGCAGAAGGATGATGCTTGAGAGTGTGCCTGGAATAGAGCAACATTCCAATGGGAAAAGGACTTTGACTGAGGTGTAAAGGAATTGACATTTCCATGTGGTCAGAATGGGCAAATGAGTGAGAAAATAAAAGCTATATAGGTTGTTTTTAAAAGCATGCACTATTATAGTGGGAAAGGATTCCAGTTCTAGATTTCCTATGTCCCAGATGTATTATCACATTCTTTCTTGAATGTAATTTCATGTATTAAACAAGAGCAAAAAATGGCTGACCTCATAACACTATTGAAAGACATAAATGGCATGATGCATGTAGTCATAGAGCGCATAGCATCTAACATATAGCAAGCATGCAGTAGCTGTTAGCTGTTATTACTATCATCCTCCTTTCACAAGAGCCTTTGATGTGTGCATTCAATTCACTGTGGGTTTCTTTTATTTTCCAAGTAAAATTAGATCAATAAAGACAATATACATTAAAATAATAGAATTGTAAATAGATGTAATAAAGTTTGCTATATTTCTAAAATACTTTTATTTTTAAATGATATTGCATCCATTAAGAAATCATATTCCATCCAAAAATCAATAATCTCATTTAATTATTAAAATTGTTTTTAATTCTACTCTGTAGACATTTAATCAGATATTAATTCCTGGTCATCATCAGGCTTTTAGACATATGAATTTTCCTCATTGCAGAGATTTTTACTTTATTTTTTCATCTCTCATTATGTTAACTCAGACTTTTATAATTTTTAGTGGCACCACAAAATAAAATACATTTTCAAAACTGAAGTGATAGTTACATATTAAAATATAATAGCAATTTCTAAATCCATTTATCTAATTTCCCATGCTGGCAAAATGATGATTTAGATTCTGTGTTTATTTATTCTTGGCTTGTCAGGTTTTGGCTTTTCACCATTTTGATGTGGATTTATTCTTGCTACATTGGTAAAGGGGATAGAGAAAGAGTTCTATTATCCAGGCTTAAATCTTGTCTTCTACCCTAGCCTCATTGATGACTCAATTATTCTCAACAATCAGCTACTGAAGACTTAATATGTGTAAAATTCCAATAGGTTCACAAACAATGCAATGTCATGTTAGCACTAATTATTCTGTTTGTAATACGTTCCAAGACTGATATACTTGCCTAATATTTTTTCAGTAAGAGGATTCAAAGTCTCCCCAGATTACTGCATAGAGATAATAATTTTTGCTACATTGTTTTAGGTCAACACAGATTCTTTTAACTCTCATCTTGAACACAAGGAAAACAAGAGTGATATTCTGGCAATTATGCAGTTAAAAGTGATTCAAGTGTTGATGAGTGGGTTTTGGGTGAATACATGAGGAAAGTGCTCTAAATCACTGGTAATCAGAGAAATGCAAATGAAAACTACATTAAGATATCACCTCACGCCAGTCAGAATGGCAAAAATGAAGAAAATAAACAATAATAGATGCTGGAGGGGCTGTGGAGAGATAGGCACACTAACATACTGTTGGTGGAGCTGCAGACTGGTACAGCCCCTCTGGAAAGCAGCGGGGAGAATCCTCAAAAAACTAGGGATGAGCCCACCATATGATCCTCTATATTCCTCTCTTGGGTATTTTTTCCAGGGGATTTAGAATCAGCACACTACAGTGACACAGCGAAATCAATGTTCATAGCAGGTCAATTTACAAAAGCTAAATTATAGAAACAACCCAGATGTCCCTCACTGGATGAATGAATCCGAAAACTGTGGTACATATATACCGTGGAGTTCTACTCAGCAATTAGAAACAATGATATTGCAGCCTTTGAAGGTAAATGGATGGCTATGAAAGAAATTATGCTGAGTGAAATAAGCATAACCCAGAGAACCAAGGGTCAAATGCCTTCACTCATCTGTGGAGGTTAGAGCTAGACCCTGGCCATTGAGAAAGGAGGTCTATTATCATGTTTTGAATCTGGATAAGGTGTAATATCATACAACCTAAGGCATTTGTAGAGTTGTATTGGGAAGGAGGGACAGATAAGGGTGGGTAATTGGGGGGCTCTTTGGGATAAATTTAATTTTCAGAATTCATATATATATATTATATTATTTCATTACAAGCTTGTTTGACTGTTCAACAAATAAATTTCTGAAGAAAAAATTATAAAAACATAAAAGTGAGTCAAGTAGGCTATAAAATTCTTGATACATTAATTATTTTAGTCATTTATCATGAATTTCCATATTATCTAATTTTGTGCTGGTACATTGTATCTGCTAAGTGAACACTGAATTCAATCAAATAATAATATGCCTTTGATACCACTTAAAAAATATACATTGATGAGAAAATATAGTTTTGCAAACCATACAAGAATCACAGCTTTTACACAGAATCACGTTTTACTAATTTCAAGGATACACAAAACTACTACGAAACAAAAATGAAACAAGAAGTGTTAGACCAACACAACAGCTTTGGAGGAGGTTCTTCTTTGCTACATTGGATGTACCCTAGCTCACTTACTTGCAAATGAATTCTCTAACAGCTGTATGTGCTATCAGCTGCAAAAAAAAAAAAAAATGCTGTTTGATCTTGAAACACTCTTTTCATATCTATGGAGGCATAATCAACTCTCCACAAAATTTATTTATTTGACAGACAAGATTGTGCATCCACAGTCTCCAGTGATTGGAATGTGGACATCAAGGGGGTGGAGAGGGGGCTATTATTCTGCCTGCCACAATTTTGTGCTCTGATAAGAATATGACATAGTATTTCTAATACCCAGATCCCAAGTTTGTCTACCACTGGCAAATCTAGACAGATCAAATACATTCTGCTAAAATTATTCTAAATTTAGCAACTCTTTCTTTAGCAAATATCACTTAGCATATTTCCAGGAGATTCAACCAGGTTGTATTTTCTCTTTTTCTTTCTTTTTTTTTTTTTTTTTGCTTTCCTGGGTAGCCTGATAAAGAGAGAGAAAATGGGTTGTGGGCCAGTTACTAATTCCTGCTCTCCCAAATGACATTCCATGGATCTTAGAAGTCTTGATTTATTTGCATGATGTTATATCAAACCAGATATTAGTTATTACATTAACTTTTGTAATAGCTAATATGCTATAGCTATATATAAATCAATAGTTGAATAATAAAATAAGAATTTAACATGTGATTAACTCCCCCTTCATACACAATAATAAATCAACAATCTCCCCTTTAAGATACAGAAGATAGGGCTGGAACAGTGGCTCAGCGGTTTCGGCGCTTGCCTGGCAAGCACGAGGACCCGGGTTCAAACACCAGCACCACGTACACAACTAAGTGTTGGAGCAACTAAGGCCATGTGAAAAACTAAATAGAGTTGTTTCTCTCTTTCTCTGTCTCTCTCACTGTCCCTCTCTCTTAAAAAAAAAAAAGATACAGAAGATACATATATTTGTATACACATATGTGTATATAGGCACACACATATAGATGTAGAAGATATTTGTTTGCAATGTATAAAATACACACATGTATAGATTCATATATATTCATATATATATATAACATACTTTACATATATAGAAATATTTTAGTCATTTGGCCACATGCTTCTCCACTGAGTAAAGAAAATTCTATGGAAAATATGCCTAGAGCTCTAAAGAGTGAGAAGTATTTAGTGGCTCTGATCTATACTCCTCTTAAAGATTATGGAGCTGCAATGTTTATAGCAGCTCAATTTACTATAGCTAGACTATGGAACCATCCCAGATGCCCCTCACTCGACCAGTGGATATAAAAATTTTGGTACATATATACAATGGAATAGTACTCAGCCATTAGGACGATATTATGGCTTTTGAAATCAAATGGATGGAGATGGATAGAATTATGCTTAGTGAAGTCTCCCAATCTCAGAGACTCAAGGGCTGAATGGTTTCTCTCATCTGTTGATGCTAGAATTTATGGGGAAGCAGTAGGGCAGACAGCTAACCTAACAAAACTTCAAATTGAATGACTTTCAGAGTAATAGGGGGATGGCTCTCTAAGATGCTTGGAGGTGTATGGAGGGGAATGGGGAGGGGGGAGGG